>MU275280.1:0-83450 GCA_022160315.1 Panus rudis PR-1116 ss-1
GTACATAGTTGTCTATATCGAGAGGACATGTAATGTTAGTATGAGCGCTGTATACAGTATATACTTGTTTATACACCCCTCTGTTTTTCCAGATGCTGTGGGTCCACCGGTCTCGAGTGCTCTCGCGATCGTACGTACGCACGCATACATCCTACCTATTATGATCCTAGTGATAGGCGTTCAATATCAAAGTCAAAGTCCAAACTTGGTGCTTTGTCATACCCAACTTTCTTCCTCCTTCCTGCTTCCGATTTCATTTGGGACGTTCTAATAGGTTGGGCCAATGGGAATGTGATCCTATGTGATATAGATGTGACTCAGTGAGTAGAGATTGCCTATACAGATCTGGATCCACTGGCCGGGGAGGAAGAGGAATCTTCGACTATTAGGCTCGAAGGGGGGGTGACCTTCACAAGATACAAACAAGAAGAGACCACTGACAGTACCAGTGACGTGCCGGACTCTTGCAGGCCTGCAAGTAAACTCAGATTCGAGGTAAAGCCTCTATAAATCTAAGTAGACATCTACTCCTTTGAAGGCTTCACCGTTGAACGTTTAACTCAAAGCAAAGCCGGGAATCGGGACGGAGAAGCGTTGCTCGGAAACTTGAACGCCTCAATGCTGAACGTTACCATTGGACGCCACGCGGAGGCGACCTCAAGTCTCAGAGTCCGAGTCGGAGGGTATCGATTGCCACTAGAATACCGAGTATATGAGGTGGTATGAGTGGTATGATGTGGTATACCGTCATGTGGAGGCAATGAACGTTTGAACGATGAACGAGGTATATACGTACCGAGTGAGTTCCTTCTCTGAAAAAAGTTTGCCACATATCACTCGAACGAAGTGTGTGGCGTACCTGCATCTATAGTGGCAGCTATTATGAACTATAACCACCCGATACTAAGTACTTACCAGAGTACGAACTCGAAAGCCAAGCATGTAAGTATATGATGATAAAAGAGGGTGTACACTGCAGACCAACTTGAAGGACGTATCTCGGGCTATGACTGCATGTGATAACGAGCCGAACGAGTGTCACTGCCAGAAATCAACAGGGGGAGGAATCAGGATCTGGGAGGAGGGTCATTTGTTTATCGAGAGAGTTGCTATGGGTATAACATTCTTCTCTGCAGATGGTCTAACCGCCGGGATGCCAGCTTCAAGACTTTCCGAACTTCCGAGAGAGGTGCGATCGTAGAGTTGGAGTGAATCTGTATACGTATCCGTATCTGCAGGTGAGTGTTGAGCTTGAGCTTGATGCGTGGGGTGCGTGGGGTGCGTACCTAGGTGCAAGGAAGGGGAATGAATGAATTAAGGGCCTGAGTGTAACTCTAGTAGTCATCAAGGTGACAAGACATGGAATATTAATGCAGAAAGCAAGTGTATGGTAGAAAGCGAGGACGGTGGTAACTAGTAAGATAACAAAGCGAGTTAAGCAGAGCGAGTATAGGATTGTAGGATGTCAATGTGAGATGAATGGAGAATGTAGGATGTCAAACGTGGATTAATATTGTCGAGTATAGAAGGTAGAAGGTAGAATGTGATCAAGAAGTCAAAATTGGAGGACGAAGACGAAAGGAAGGAAGGGGGAATGGGGAATAGGGAGGGAGAGAGGGATACAGTCCATCTACGCGCTACATTGGGTGTTGAGGCAGGAGGGAAGGGAGGGTATTACGATGAGGAATACAAACACTTCTGCGGTGAAGTAGTATTACAGGCGTATCATGACGAAATGTAGTACAAGTAAAGAAAACATTCAACAACGGCACTGTCAGAAAAACAGCACGCGAGGCCCGTCGGAAAGCTCAAGGCCAAACGTCTTGACCTCGAACGTGATTTTTGGCAATTATGACGGAATGATGAACATGGCCCGAGGGATCGTCCGCCCGCTGACCCGGCGACCCGCTACCCGCACGTCCAACTTCCAAGAGGACGCGCGAGAACGATGCAAGCGGTGTATGATATATCGATGACGGGCATCCCGTCCTGACTCCTTCGGCCATGAGGTTCACGATTATAAAATCTTAGAGGCCGTGCGGGATAAGTGCGACCGTCGACGCCAGGCATGCCCACTGTCGGAAAGTAGTGCAAGGTCCGAACAAGGCACCGTCTTGAACAAATGAGGGATGGAGTCTCCGCGTGTCGTGTCGTGTCACGAGACACGGTGCAAGGCGAGTAAGTAGGGCGGGGAAAGACAGCGTGTCGTGGAGATCCGGGGGGGTTCGGAACGTCGGGGCGATGTCGGGACAGCCTGAGCGGAGACTTCCGACGTAGGTCCAACGTAGGTCCCTTCGAATCCGATGCCCACCTCTCGACATCGACTCGGCCTCTGTTCATCGCTGACGACTGGGCCGAGGCGCGTCACGTGGATCAACCTGCCGAGTCGCACTGGTGCTGCCCCCGGGCCCAAGGGACACCATCGACGTCGCCCTCTGAACCTGCCGCTGCCCCTGCGCCAACCCCGCCATCCTCTTCGCCATCATCGACACATTCATCGCCGTCCTCACAATATCCATAACATCCTCACTCCTCGGCGCAAGTTGCAATGTATTCCTCCACAACCCCGCATTAAATTCCGCGTAGGAGTGGATTTCCTCGGGTGGGCAGTGTCGGACCATGGTTTCGGCCATGGTTGATGTGGCGGGGAATTCTTCGATGACGGGGGTGGGGAGGAGGTAGGTTGCGAGAAGACCGATGGGGGTGTGTTTGCCCATTGGGTAGGGTGAGTCTGGGGATGATGTTTCGGATTCGGATTCGGAGGAGGCGGAGGAAGAGGACGGTACTGAGGAAGCTGTAGAGGCGGAGGTAGACGCAGACGTAGACGTAGATGTCGAATCAGAAACATCCGACTCCTCCGCAACTTCATTCCTATCACGATCAGAATACGTATGCAACCCCATTCCAAACAAGAGCAAAAGGCTCATAGAAGCTGGGTGGGGCGCACAAAAGGGTACGACGGGTACACTGATCATCATCCGCTTCGTACGTTCGTCCCAATAAGACGCAGGTACCTGTGTCGTCGACCGACTCCCACTAGGGAACAAATGGGATAAGTCGTGTGAGAACCTGTCGCGTAGAAGGTCCACGTTGATGGGTAACGGAATGGGAGGTCCCGCGCTCCGAGTCGAAGTACTCGATGTTGCCTGCCTCGAACCCTGAGATGGAGTCGACTCGCTGACAGCGAGGATATGCGTAGGCATACAGGGACCTTCGTGTACCACCGCAAGGCGAACTCGTTGAGGTAACGAACCTCTCAGCGCACCGGGCGACAACGGAACAACGTTCTGCGCGTCGTACAATGTCCTCAACACCAACCGAACGCACGTCAACCCAACGTACAGCACACGACGTCATACTAGATGATCACTTACTCGTACGTATCCTCAAAAGGCTTGTAGAATATACGCGGGTACGTTTCTGCCTCTGCCATCTCAACAAAAGGATCAGTAGGACTAGGCGTCGGTCGACGAATAAGTGGGGAAGGGCGGGGAGGCGGGTGAAGTGGTGCAAGTGTCACTGGCGGCGAACGGTCATTTTCTCGATGCTGCAAGGCGGCGGCGGTGCCGTGTTCTGTCCACATATATCGCTTCCAAATCCGCGCGCTCGGGCCTCGTTGGGTTTTTTATCGATGAGGGAGGGGGGATTGTGTGTTACTGTCTAGAGGGTAATTCTAATCCCAATACGTACCGTGCAGTCAGTACCCGTGCTGACTGCTGAGATCCCGAGGTTTCGTCAGATAGGAGATAGATGGCGCAGATCCGAGGACGGATCTGAGCAGGCAGGCATGGGCCTGGGGGGAGGAGAGAAAGTATCAGAAAGACAGAGTATTTAAGCACGTCCACAGGGTAGGAGGGTCTCGCAAAGCAAAAGAGTAAGGTCGAACGTGATGACGCCCAGTGCTGTCAAATACGCGAGGGTAAGATGTGAGTGGCATAAGTCATGCGCTGAGGGACGAATGGGGCACCGATAGCAACAAGTTCACGTTGGGAAGGCTCTCCCTAACCATGGCCTTCGCGACAATGACAGAACTCTGGCGCCACGAGGGAACGTTTGAACCGATTCCAGGAGGCCCGATGCCACGAGGCGCGAGGTTTTTGCGCATGCGTCCCGCGTACTGTACAGAGGGAATACGTCAATTGATTCTGTTCTCGCATTCGAATCTATCTCGGGGCTGTGCCTCGTTGATATTCTTCTGGAGGGGCGTGTCCCATTGTCCTCAAGTGATTTTCCAAAGACCAGTGCGCACAGGAGAGATGTTGTCGGAGGGACACATAGCAGGCAGGAGGCTAAGTTCAGTTCTCCTTTTGGATTACGGCCAGAGTAGGAGGATGGTTACCTTTTCCGGTTAGCCGCGAAGGACCCTCGCTTCATGGGATGGGAAGGCCTTGAACGCTAAGGTTCACTTGGTTCACTACAGAAACTATCATACCAACGCACTTCATTTCGCTTCACCATTGTTCTCGTTTCGAACTCTCGTCCCCACTGGCACTTCTTTCAAGTTAGTAGCCCAGGGACGGAGTTGAACTCTGAGGCTTCTGCCAGTGCCCAACGTCATGTAGCGTGGTGTTTTTTTTCTAGTACTGGCTGGCTGGCACGGTGCGCAGCAGGAGCGTGGATGAATTCGAATAGTCATGGCCAACTGAATAATCGCGACTTCCACCGAACGCTTCGATTGCCAGTGGTTCGAACTTCGCGGTGCCTCGGAGCTCCCTCCAGTCACTGGTACACGGTGAGGCGTGGATTAGGCGGCTTCTCTTTAGAGTTCATGATGAC
Organism: Panus rudis PR-1116 ss-1; assembly: GCA_022160315.1. Taxonomy (NCBI): domain Eukaryota; kingdom Fungi; phylum Basidiomycota; class Agaricomycetes; order Polyporales; family Panaceae; genus Panus; species Panus rudis. The sequence goes on from MU275280.1 coordinate 4,777, forward strand.
GAGGCTGGATTCTTGGGGAATATCGAGCTTGAGGTGATTGGTTCAAGGGTAAGGGTAAGGGTAAGCTGACGAGATAATGGATTGTTAGAGAAGGTGCGTCCCTCTTTGCCCGGCATGCTGCATTCTCCGACGCTCAGTATTCAATATTCAATATTCGATACTCGATACTCAAACCCCCTGGACTCGGGACTCGGCATGCCGTCGGATTCCGTGCGTCTTTCCCCAATCAGAAATCGAAAAGTGAAACATGATATTATTATTCCCGGCTGTGACGATGAGAAGTCAAAAGAGCAGAAAAAACGTGATCATGAAGCTCAGGGTCTCCATCTCCATCTCTCGCAGATCAAACTCAATTGCCAGTAGGTCGCTCACATAGACTCCGACTGCGCTCGCCTTCCGTGCAACCTGTCATACCTACGGCGATGTATACGTACGCTCACTCATCTCAACTCAACTCATCTCATCCTTCCTCATCCTCCTGAAACTTAAAGGACAATGGGTCCATCATCCGGCATCTGGCATCTCCACGGAATTCTATCCTATTGCAAGCGAGCGACGGTACGATAGGCTCTGGTAAGCTAGGAAGTAGGAACGGACTTTACGCGACCTAAGAGACGCACATCGGCTTCTCAAGCTCTCAAGCTCTCAAGATCCAAGCTGGGAGATGAGGGCTGGATGAGGGTAATAGGTACAGCGCCTCTTCGAATTCGAAGTCGAAGGCGTTCTAACTTCTATGAAACAGGAGGTTGACGTGACAAGCCCAAGTCCAGGACATAACTCACATAATGACATAACTCACATAAGGTTGTGGCATTGTCAAAGAGCTTCGCAAAGCGCTGCTGTATTTGGAACAGAAGCTTTGGGCTATCAGTGTAAGCGTCATGATCAAGCGGAAGATCACCGAGTATCCTCTGCTCTGCTCAGTACTAGTGTTGGGATGATGCATGATGGTGATTCACTGGTATGATTCTCTGGGATCTCTTATTCTGCTTTCTTGGTACTCGTTACGTCCAACCTCTGGCTTGGTCAACATTCACTGATGCCAACGTATCCCTTGCCCCATGCCGCCGGATTCTAGATGATATCAACGCGAAGATCTTCACGTTATCAAGGGTCTCGTAAGCCTCTTTGTTGCATATACCATAGGCTATACTGTAGCGTCCCCGACGGCACGGTTGCGCTGTACTGTACGTAGCATGATGGTGACAGGCACCAACACGACGTTTCCTCACCCCCGCCGCCGCCGCCTCCGCCGTCCTATGCGTGAGTATCCGAATTCTGTATCGTACTATCGTCCAATACCACGACGTCGGACGCCGGTGTGTGCCTCCTATCACCGGTGGGTGCTGTTTACTGTATTACTACTTTGCTCATGCGCGGGTAGTACTACGAAAATAAACTTTGAGATTCTTAGAGATCCCGCGGGAATTACCCTCTACGATCTTCATGCACTTTGCGCATGCTTTATTCTCCCATTCTCTTGTTCTCTATAACGCGCGTCCAAATAACGTCCATGACGTTACTCGTAGGCATATCCGACCTCACTTCCAATTGTACTCGGGATCTCCGCCGAATGCGAGTCCGTCATCGCGGAGCAGTCCGAGTTAACCTCACAGGCCGAGGAGGATTCGGAGAGCGTTGAGACCTCAGGCTCGGCGGAGTGCGTACGCTACTACTTAGGCTAGTGCAGGGTACCTCATACATGTCGTCATGACAGATGGGTGCCCGCTTCAAGGCCAGGCTGGCTTCGGATGAGGATGATCATACAAGCCGGCGCACTGGCATCCTATGGGACGCGGTGACATTGTCGTCTTTCCCGTTTTCTTGGATGATTACTGAGACTCATGCATCATGGTTCAGGCTATGTTGATCGCCTTCCGGCTATCTTTCGTATTCAGTTTCCAAAAATGGATCGAGGTGTTGTTCCACCTCGTCGAAAGACTACGGCGGAAGAGCCTCAGTTCCTTTGGAGTCCCCGTTGCAGCCCAGTTCCCTCCCGTTTGGCATTCCTGTTTATGTTCTTGCCGTCGTGTGTACCCCTCTTCGGAATACTCATCAGGCCCCTCATTTCTGGCCAAGCTACTCAACATAAATGGTCATTTTTGACAGCATCATACACACGGTCATCACCGTTGGGCCCTTCCTATACACTTCCTAAAGAGAGGACAACTTCTTTCTCCTGACATGATGTCCGGGACTGTTGATTGATATTGGCGTACTCCCAGCGTCGCTGCGATACCGGTGGGATTATAGGGTCGTTAGGTAAGTACTAAAGGGCGTACAAATTCTTCGGGTCGGTTGAAAGACAAGACAAGGTACTCACCAAAGGATTGTGCAGCCTTCCATTCTATTCCCACGTAGCTCGGGATTGCCCATTGGTATAAGAGTTTGACAGCTTCCTGAGGACGAATTAGACCCCTTACTCGGAAGGGATGGGTTGTTCCGCTCGTATAGATTTACTTGCGCGTTCAAGGTTTTGCTCAAGATGTGTTCCTTTCCTTGCATGCGGTCTTGTTCTAGGCAGAAGACGCGGACGCGCCCAAAAGACATGGGACTCCGATCCAATTCAAAGGATAGACGGGGATCTGCTGTTGAAAGCTCCGTCACGAAGCTACAATCATTTCATCCTGGAAGGGATCTTGACGTGCCGTGTAATCCTCGCAAATATTTTTGGTGGCTAGGAGAGTGAAGATTGACATGGAAGGCTATGGCCAGGCTCTGAGCCAAGCGCACGGATTTTCGAAACGAGGTGCAAACAAGGTGAAATTGTAGGAAGTAACTCTTCCCGTTTCCTTCAGTTTGGTCTTTTGTTCTCGGTAGCGAAGGACAATCCATTACTGAACCTTACCCTCCTGTGCTATGTCCGGTTCGCTGGTCCCCATTACAAAGGTATGCCCACGACGTGGTTCTCACTGACCGTACAATGATTCTCCGCCAATTCAGATTGGTTTTACATTCTCGCAGTACCGTGATGCACGCGCAAGGACAACGTTATCGACAACTTGCCGTCTTCCATGACAGCGACCCCACTTCCTTCGCCGCTCGAACTCGGGGTCCAGACCACTCACCTACGCACTTACGCACCTCTCCCGTTCCTCATATGTCACGGCTTCCCCAGTCCCCTTATCTCCCTTGTCGAGCCTCCCTCGACTGTTCGACTGGACCAGGAGCCTCGAAGCCATCACTGTCGCGCAGTTCCCCGGGTATCGTCGCCCCAGAGCACGGAAAGATGGTGGGAAGGCCACGCACGGACCCAATCATTCTGTTGTTTCTCGTCTCCATTGTCCCCCGTCACGCCCCCATGGGATGGAGCAACGATAAACAACCCGTTCTCCATGAACTCCAACAGTAGACGGCTACGTCGACAACCTTGTCGGGCTGATATGAAGTATCCTGACCTGGACTCACGAAAGGCCTTCTCACTGAGAGTGTCAACCAACACGCACGCACTAGAGCCACAGTACCCTGCACGACTGTGCACGATTATAACCCGTACACGAAGACCTTGTACCTCCACCGAACGCCAGGCTAGACACTGTAGAACGAGGTGTCAATACCATCACATATTCGATGATGCGTCTCTCAATAAGTATCAAGTACAGCCTACTATCACCACGAATGTACCATTCGACTCCTAGGCAAGCTACGAGACAATGAGGAGTGTACCAGCCTGGCATCTATTGGGATTGTGCTCTGGTCGGATATCGAATTCTATGTGGCCCACTGGGTAACTTGAAAATTGTCTTCATACTACGAGGATAAGGGCCAAGGCTCCGACCACGTTGAGTTGGACCCATATTCCGTGTTGAGACCAAGGTCATGGTCAGCATACACCCTTCATGATGGTCGTTGATGCTTTAATCAGCGTCGCCAGGATCCAAGATGTCTAACCGTCGTGGGCTGCGTGGGCATGATGATGGCTACCAGCTACAGGTAGCTAGCTGCCTTCACAACTTGAACGGACCCCAACCGCCAACCGCCTTCTAATTGTGTCAAAATGGATCCCGACCTACGCTCCTTGTATCGTCTTGAATCGAGTCAAAACGTGCCTTCAAGACGTGCGTACACCCCATGGACCTTTACCCTCAAGACGAGTCTACTGTACTCTATACGTGCGAAATATCACTTATTTCGTTCATCAGGTTGCTAGATGCTTCCTACTACAGCACCTCTTGGTCCTCGTCTGATATGTGTTCAAGCTCGCGCACGCCTCTGCCAATGATGAACTTCATTACCTAGTCCACGCAGCTCACTTGGAGGGTACACGGTCTCTTCGATCTCGTACGCACCATTTTCACTATTCGTGCACTCAGGCTACGGCTGGTCGAATATGAAAAGATCATGCACCTGCTCGTAACTCAGGCTCAACCGCAGCTTGAGTCAAGGTGCGGCGTTCAATGTACCCGGTTCTGTCATGCATTGGCTGGATGCCACCACAATGATTCTTGCCTACAGTTCAACTCAAATGCATGGTGGGAAGATTACCAGGTGTGGCATCTGGAAAAACGTCTCTTTGAGAGTATCGACCATCGAGGCCGGTTCAGGGCGCCGGATGAAGCTCAAAGCGATTGAGATTAAGCAGTGTATTAACGGAACCTATCTTCATAACCCGCAAAGATGATCGCAGAGAACGCGTTAACTTCTCTAACAGCATTCAACCCCTACGAAAAGCATATCAAATCAGTAACCAAGCTCCACAGCTTGAAAGAAGCAGAACTTACGTCCACAAGCTCATTCGGTAGACCCTCCAGAGCCGTATGACACCATTTCGCCAGTCCAGGCAACATACCCACCAAACGAACCCTGATCTCAGGTCCCAACGCTCCCGTCGACTCTTCCCAACCGCCGACCTCCGGTTTGCTATCATCTACCACCTGGAACAAAGACTTCTCCAAACCGTCAAAGAGGATTTCGGTTGCGCGGTCCAGACATGCTTCAAGTACGAGTTGGAAGGAAGACGACGCGAGGTGTTCGCGCGTTTCGGCTAGGAGGGTTGAGAATGTGGGGTCGGGAGTTGAGGCGATGTGTGCTGGGATACCGCCTTGGACGAGTGCGTGGTGCAGGGTTTCTGATGTTGGTGGTAGAAGGGTTGAGTTGAAGCTGAGTGGAGATGAGTATATTGAACGATTACGAGGGATATGGGACGTACTTTATTCGTCGTTCCCGACCTTCGAATGTCACTTCGAACTCAACGCGTCGCCTAACATCACTTACCAGACGGTGCAACTCGTTCGCACTCAGTTTCGTCTTCAGCGATATACTAGAAGCATCTAATCAGCTTATCGAGGTCTTCGAATAGACGAAACGGATTCACCTTTCGAAGACTTCTTCTACGCCTCGTCGTACACGCTCACCAACATCCTTCCAGCCCACATGCAAAATCCACCAAGTAAGCGTCAGGAACTTGCGTTCCGTCTCCTCCGATATTGACTCGACGTCCTGAAGCTCGTCTTCCAGGTTCAAACTCTCTTCATCACGCCCGCTCCATAGCAGCGAAGTGAGAGACAGGCTTTCCGCCCATTGCTCGCGCATGCGCTCTTCGTGAGCTTGTTGTACTACGGATTGGACGTACTTGGACCGACCAAGGATACTCAGTTGTACATTAGTGAATAGTGTGAGTAGTGTAGTCGAATATAGAATTGTGAGAGTGCGCGTGAAAGCTGCGGCATAGTGGTGAGTAACGAACACTGAAGACAATTCCGGTCACTCACTGAGCATCTTCACTTCTCGCCATAGTTCGGCTTTGGTTTTTGGCGGAGGTGCAGGTTGTTGTAACGGGCGGTGCTAAACATCGAATGTTATTGGTTATTGTCATGGCTGATAAAAATCAACAATGCACACTTACGATGGTAGATTCACCATAGCTCACAGCGGAGCTATCGGTGATGATAGAGTCGGAAAGGTCAGTACTCGACTTCGGCGATGCAGAATGCGGCTTTGCGCCACTATCTGTCGAAGAGGGAACTCTCGAGATCTCCGAAGAGTGTACCGAGGAAAACTGGTCGACCCAGCTATTCGACGAAGCTGCAAGGTCAGACGTACTCGCGCCGTCTTCCTGAGCACCTGCGGAGATCACAGAAATAGAACCGTTCTCTGAACGGGTGTCTTGTTCAGATGAATCTCCGTTGGGCGACTTCGGTTCTTGCACTGGTGGTGGCGAAGGTTCTCCTGGTGGAGGGACTGCTTTTGCTGCCCTGGACTGGGCCTGCAGATCTTGAGTAATACCCTCGACGTCCATCCCATTCAAGATATGTGCACCAAGCGTTGGCAGCAGTGCCATCACCGTATACGATATGTCTTGCTGATTCTGCTCAAAGCGGCGTCGTAGGCTGGAATAAAAGGAGTAAAATCAATCTCTCTTGCTGTAAATCAAACGACCACATGAGACCTTACTTCTCTCGAGCCAACTTCTCCTCCATCATCCTGTCTCGTACCTCCTCCAGGCGTTCAATGACGAATCGCCCAGCCAAGTATATCCCACAGACATATCCGGCCGTCCGAGTAAGACCTTTCCGTCGCTCGTGAAAGTAGTTCACGACTGATTTGAACATGTTGACCTAACCCTCTCTTGGTTTCTCGTGAGTCTGACCCGATAGTCTTGAAATGGCCTGTAGGCAATGGATGTCGGAAGATGTGTCTGGGACATGCAGACAACAAAAGCTGCAATCACGATGATTTCTTCGCAGGTTCGCTGCTGCCTTCGATAGCTTCTGTTGTGAATAGTTTTCTTACCAGATGGGTATAAAAAGTCAGGACATGGGGATATTCAGACTCCTGGCGTCGAGTAAACCGTGTGAGGCATGTGTTTGGTGTCGGGGCGCTCGTGCGCCTTCGTGATTTCTCGCTACAACCACCACCACACTCTAGCTTCGTATCCTACAAAACTCTTTTAGAACTAGCGATGGTCTGTTCTGTGAACTAACAGACGTATATATCGTAATTGACTTGAATTTCACTAGGGCGGAGGAGCCAGGTACCCTTATCCGAAGGAGGTGTGGTCTCCAGCTGGTACGTCGAACGATTGCCATGCAACGATTGAATTGAACGCCGACTCTACGACAAATGTGTGCAGGAGGCTGGTGGTCTCGTCCCTCAAACTGGAAGAGTAACACTGCGGTCGCGTTCGCTGGCATCTTCGTCATTACGTACGCCGCGTTCGTCGTAGGCAGGGATAGGGAGGTATGTTGCACTTTCACCTCGGGGCGTCTTACAGTGCACTCAAGGACACGCTACGTGTATAGGTGCGATGGGTTGAATCCTCTCGACCACTACCAACACAGTTTGTGAGTGCGATTGCCCATGTACAACACTCGTTTCCTGACTACTTGGATAGTTGGCGAAGCAGAAAGATAAAGAGCAAGGGGCCAGTCAATAATTACTCTGCCAATTGCATCCAAATATCATCTGAGAACCATCTCCGTGCACAGCTGATACACAAACTTCCAGAGTGATATCTGAGAATACGTGAAACTACCATCCGCGAATGGAGACTTTCTTCCATAGGAGCGGCACAGCGAACTAATCCCTGTGTTGCTCCATGATTTGTCTTTTGCTAACGTTCATCCCCCACAACGTGCACAGCAGAACTCAGCGAAGACATAGAGTTTTTACTATATCTCACGACTGCAGCGGAACCGCCTGCGCAAGTAATAGAGAAAAGTGAGTAGAATTCCACGTCGATGTGTATTTTTGAATGTGCCATGTTGATGATCGAGAAGATTTAAGGGTCCACAATGAGTTGCGTAAACCGAACTTCCACAGGATTATCTGAACGTCTTGCATCTTTGCAAAGCCTATTTTACTACACGCGCAGGAAGCCTGCTCAGAATTTCTGTGACATAGTTGTCAAGTATCACTGTCGCACTTCGAGACGAGACACCAACCACAGCTGTTTCCTCCATGGCACTTCGGGTGTATTTGATGTTTTCGGATCCGCAGTAGGAACGAATGACGTCCACCTGGGCATGCCAGTGTTATCAACACAACTCCCACAGATCGTGGTCAACACCTGTCCTCTTTGAGCTACCTGACGATCCCGAAGCACCTACCTCTAGGAACTGGAATCATCATGGCCTCCGACGTGCTCCAGTCCAGACTGGGATGATCAGGAGAGGTATGTTCGTTCTCGTCTATATTTGTTCGTTCTCGCCATGTGTGTCTGTGTGACGCCTCTGTGCAGATGACACTTCAAATTTGCTAGAAGTTTGTTGTTTTTGCAAGTTACGAGAGCTGGAGAGTGGATGGAAAACTGTATCGAGCGCAGATCTGTTCCCGGACATCCGGTTACCATGCAATACTCATCCTACGCGTTGTCACCGTTCAGTCGACAAGATGAATGCAGACCCGACGTGGATATTCAGTGAAGACTCATGAGAACGTGCCGGGGGACCGGTAATATGCAATCATGGTTCCTAGAAAGCATTTCACCGAGATTAAAATGCGATCTACTACCGCTGTAAGTCGCCGTAAAACTTCCGAGTAGGATCATACTTTGCTTATTACGCTAAATGCGGAATTCTTTCGTAGGCACAGCACGGTGTATAGTGACAAGAAAAGCACGATGACAGTCGTATCCTCACGAGGAAAGTGTATGGTTGAGATACTAGGAGTACATTGTTCCATTTACTACACTTCGATGTCTCACTGCTGCACCAGCTTCACAAGGTCGACGGGTTGGCCATTGCTGTTCAGCCCGGCCTGGATGAACGCCACATCCTTCAAAGCCCCGAGAGGGGAACCGAACCCGTCATCTTTACCCGCAATAGCGGCGAAGAAACTCTTCAACTCCAATTCCACACCCTGAACGCGTTCCACCAACGTCTCCTCCGTCTCTCCAATATCTTTACCTTCCTCATCCTTCTTCACCGTCCTGACAGTAACAAAGAACGCATTGAAGGCGTTCCCGTTCGGGTCGGTTGACTTTCCTTGGTTGATGAATATCCATCCCTTGGTTCCGGTGATGGTTATGCCATTGTTGGCGAGACTAGAGCGCGAGGGGACCGGTGCGCCGAATGTGAGTTCGACGATTCCATGTGAGCCGTCTTCGGATTTCGTAGTGACGTTGATGGTATCGTGAGGAGGGAGGTATTCCTGGTTCAACGAAGCGTAACCGGACAGGGAGACGATCGGGCTAGGCAGGATGACGCGAAGGGCGGCGATTGTGTGCTATACGCATGAAGAGAGAGCATTCATTAGTCCGAAGTTACCTCGGTGAAATATTTGGAAGGGTATACGTACCACACCGCCATCTAGCTAGTAACAGAATGGAGAAGGAGATCTTAAGTCAGAACGAAGGTCGGTGGCGACGGTCGGATTCGCCTCGTGCTTACCAGGAAACCACCTTGGTACTGTGATAGAACGGGGATGCTCGGTGAGTAACGTTCACACTCGCAACGTGAACAGAAGTCAATAATTCTGTACTCACGTCAGGAACAGTTCGCCAAGGCGTTTTGTACCATTTAGAATCCTTCGGCACATGATTCACCACTCTTGCGTTGTAAGAGGTGACTTTACCAATCTGTCCGCTTCTCGCTATCTTCCCGGCGGCCAGATAAGCAGGCTCTACTTCGTAGTTCTCAGCCACCCGCCAAATCAGACCCTTTGGTTTGTACGTAGACTCGAATTCCTTGATGAGTTCCAATCCACCAGCGACATCCGGTGCGACTGGCTTCTCGCTCAACACATGTTTGCCAGCTGCCAGAGCCTTCCTAACGATGGAAGGTTGGAGGGTGATTGGCAGGACGACTATGACAGCTGCGATGTCTGATCGTGCGAGGAGAGCATCCAAGTTCGCGTTCTGATCTCCGTCATGATAAACACTCGGCGACTCGTTCAACTTGAGGATGCCTTGCGCATCCTCCGCGAGTTGCTTGGCACTCTTTTCAGAACGAGAGTAGACCGCTTTCAGCTCGACCAGGGAGGCACCTAGAGTCGCGATTGCGGGTAGGTGTGCTGTTGAAAGTGAAATTCATTAGAACGGGGCGCGGGTAGGGGTGGTGGGATAAATCGCGACGCTGATTCTCCGGGTTTACGGCGAGTGAAATGACATACCCTCTTTGGCGAATATACCCGCACCGAGGATGGCAAGACCTGCAGGAGACATGGTTGAATAGACGGGTTCGTGCTGGTAGCGTTGAGGAGCTAGAAAGCGGTTCAGTCAGGCCCTCTGATGGTGGTTTTGCTCTACCCCTACACTTTAGATGGTTATCGCGAAGTAGTAAGGTATGCCTTCGGAGTAATCGAGCGTTTGTAGACATCACGATTATATCTCGAAGGCTGACCACCACTCCGCCGGAGAATCCTCGGACTGCTCCTGTCCAATTTTACACCTCCTGTAGTTCCCCGAGCGGACGGAAAGGACCCCAGACATGCTAAAGATACTCTGGAGACGTACGCACATCGTTCTTCTCGTCTTCTAGCTTTGGAGTAAGGTTGTTTATCCGTCTGGAAGAGGTTGCAAGAAGGAAAGGCAGAAATGCACTTGACGAACATCCGCGTCTGTTTTGTTCTAACCGTCATGACGGGACGGCCACAGGAAAGATACACCGGGGTTCAGGCACATCTCGAAGCCTTTCTTGCAAATGCATCAACCATTCATTGCCCTACCAGCCGACGCCAATAACATGCATCGTTTCGCGAGCCGTATCTCCGCGAATGGGTTTGTCTTGGGGAGCTTGGAGACCACGGCGTATTTCGCTGGTCAACTCTCCGGCGGGGATGTCTGAGGTCCCAGTCTGTCCGAGCCCAAAAAGTCCACAATCATTCGTTTTCCCCGCATCTCATATCCGGAAGCACTGGTATGTTCGAAACATCCCGGATGGGAACTGTGCACTATCCCTGGAAAAACAGATGCCATGGTAGGACCCAACGCGCCCTCTCTCACCGGTTCTAGCCAAGCTTCCTGGAACCCGTCACCTCTGTCTCTCTCTTGAGATGCCCGCGCGCTGCAACGCGTTGTCTTCTTTTTCCTCGCCCCCGGACTAACCTCGGGTGCCCTGTTGTCGGATGTGCCGTCCAGAGTCCACCCAGAGATGATATCGGCACATTGCTCATACAAGGGAGGGTTTTAAGAGCAAGGCCTGTTTCACTGCTCAGGCCCCGATTCTCCCATCTCCCGACGTGCTGTCCAAAATGAGTGCTACTTCAAGTCCCCCGACGACGTACAAACTACCAAGCGATTTCCTCTGGGGCTTCGCCACAGGTACAGAATCCTCCCCTTCCCCGGCATAGCATGCCCTACTTCTTCTGTTCATGTCAACTGACCTCCTTGTTTTGCATTCTCTAGCGAGCTTCCAGATCGAGGGGTCACTTGAGGCTGGCGGGCGTGGAAAGTCCTTTTGGGACGACTTTTCTCGAATTCCGGGAAAGACTCTTGACGGGCGTAACGGCGATGTTGCCACGGATTCTTACAATCGCTGGCAAGAGGACCTTGACCTCTTAGTCCAGTACGGTGTCAAATCATACCGATTCTCCATTGCCTGGTCTCGAATTATTCCTCTCGGAGGACGAAATGACCCTGTCAGCGAAGAAGGGATTGCGTTCTACTCGAAACTGATTGATGCGCTGCTGGAGCGTGGAATCACACCTTTTGTGGTAAGTTCCGTTTCACGAGCTTCTGAAGAGACAGACGTGTGAATGATGTGCGGGGTTTTGTAGACTTTGTACCACTGGGATCTTCCCCAGGCTCTTCACGATCGATACCTTGGCTGGTTGAACAAGGACGAGATCGTCCAAGATTATGTTCGCTATGCACGAGTGAGTATTTCGCGCCTGAACAGAAATTTGAGTTAGGACCAAGTTCATGCTCGTCTCCGCAGGTTTGCTTCGAGCGATTCGGAGACCGTGTAAAACACTGGTAAGTTCGAATTAGACACTCCAATTTTCGAACGAAAAATGAATATATACCTCCCTCCAGGCTCACCATGAACGAGCCCTGGTGTATCTCCATCCTCGGCTACGGTCGAGGCGTCTTCGCACCTGGCAGGTCCAGCGACCGTCACCGTTCACCCGAAGGTGACTCCTCAACTGAACCATGGATGTGCGTATCCCCACCTCCTTCACGAGGACGGACCTCTATGCAATTCGTGATATTGACCTCATTGGAATGGCAGAGTCGGACACAGCGTGATCCTCGCACACGCATACGCCGTAAAACTTTACCGCGAAGAGTTCAAAGCGAAACAAGGCGGTCAGATTGGGATCACTTTGAATGGAGATTGGGCGATGCCGTATGACGATAGTCCTGAAAGTGAGTTTTCCTACTTCTCTCTTTTTTTAGTTTCTGCCATTTCTCTGCTTTCTCCCCTTCACGATTTTCTGCCAATCTCTATTTTCTCTTCCTTTCTCTATATTCCCCCGTTCCCTATTTTCTCTCTTCCACGACATCAGCACAAGCACAAGTTACTTCCACCGTTTCCCTCGATCCCTCGAGCCTCGTTCTCGTGCTCGTGCTACCGTCCGAAATCTTGTGCCTTGGTCTTCGTTCGTGATTATTAGAAGCCTATATGACGTTAGGATCCTCTCTTTCCCCATCCATCTGCTTATTCTTATTTTTCCCATTCATCTTGATCTATCCTATTTATTTCGTATCTCTGGCTTTGCTGACTGGGACTGACTACAATTACGTGCCTTAGACATCGAGGCGGCTCAACATGCTTTGGACGTGGCGATCGGTACGTGTCCAGTTCTCGGAGATATACATCTCGAACTCGTCTGCTGACCATTACCTTGTTTGTACTCTGATCCGTTTAGGCTGGTTCGCTGTACGTTGAATTTCCTTTCTCTCTTTCCCATCTTCCCATCCTCCCTTCCCTTGTTCCTTCCGTCATCGTTCCTACGTCTCCCTTCTCCCTTCTCTCCCTTCTCCCTTCGACGTGCTCTCTTTACGATGCAACCCGACTTCCACCTCCGATACTCAAAGCTAATGTTCCCCCCTCTACTTCGTAGGACCCCATATACCTCGGACATTACCCGGCGTATATGAAAGAGATGCTCGGCGATCGGCTTCCAACGTTTACGGACGAAGAATGGAAGGTCGTCAAAGGATCGTCTGATTTCTATGGCATGAACACGTATACTACCAACCTCTGCAGTGCGTTTTGTTTTTCCATACTTTCGTTGGGTTTTGGTGATTGATTTTTGGATTGTTGGAATATATTGTAGAGGCCGGTGGTGAAGATGAGTTCCAGGGGAACGTCGAGTATACGTTCACTCGGCCTGATGGTACACAGTTGGGTACTCAAGGTACGTGCTATTCGTACCACCTCGACATACCCAACGTGTCAAAACTGACATCATCCTCCTAGCCCACTGTGCTTGGCTGCAAGATTGTACGTCGACACTCTCTTTATACAATGCTTCGATTGCGAATACAGTCTGACCGCTATGTATACAGATCCTGAAGGATTCCGCGATCTCTTAAACTACCTATACAAGGTACGTTCCCCATCTAATTATACCTCTCTTCATACTATCCAAACATAGCCTAACAATTTCTCACAGCGATACCGTAAACCGATATAGTACGTCTCTTTTCTCTCAACCAACCTATTCTCGACGAGACGAGACGAGAACCTGACCTCGAGGTCCTGTAGCGTGACAGAGAACGGGTTCGCAGTAAAGGACGAAGACCAGAAGCCTATCGAGGAAGCTATACACGATGATGACCGTGTACAGTATTACCGCGGTGTGACCGATTCTCTCATCAAGGCCGTGAACGAAGATGGGGTTGATGTCCGTGCTTACTTTGCTTGGAGTTTATTGGATAACTTTGAGTGGTACGTTCCTCTCCTTCACTCTTCTTGCTTATCTTGGTGAACTCGTTTTGACGAGATGTGTGTTTTTAGGGCGGATGGATACGTCACTCGGTTCGGGTGTACCTATGTTGATTATAACACTCAAAAGCGATACCCTAAAGACTCTGGGAAGTTCGTCTCCCAGGTTCGTACCCCTTTCATCTTCCAGAGTCAAACCCGTGATCTTATTATCCTCCCAGTGGTTTAAAGAGCACGTCGCTACCGAGTCCAAGCCGGCGACACCCTCACCTGCGAAGCGTATCGAGGCATCAAACTCCAACGGATCGACACGGGTTCCCTCGACTACGACTACAAGCAGCAAAGACCGACCGGTGAGCGACTTGTCTCATTTTTTCGCATGTGTGTGTGCTAATACGGTGTCTCGGGGAAACCAGGCAAAGGTACAGAAGAAGTCGTGGAAAGCGCCGATTGCCAGGGTTACTGCTTATGTCTCTGCTTTCCTTGGCCTTTGAGGAGAATTGAGGTTGATATCTAGGCTCGTCCCCAGCCGGTTCCTCACATACAGACTGGGTCCACGAGTCTCGTTGATATCTGCATACCCTTCGGGAGCGAAAGACGGTCTGCCGCTCCGAGTCTGTATATCGTTCATTCTGCCATGGATGTTTGTCGATTTTTGGATGTAATTAGAAAGCATGCCTCTGCATCTTTCCTAGCATGTACTTGTACGATAGTTGGTTATGTTCTCTGGAATGTTATTTCGTTTGTTTTCTGCACATGACCAGCTGCAGCGTGAGAATGCGCGGTTTTGCCCCTTCGAGGTGCGCCGTTGCATCTATTAACGAGACTCCCGAGGGCTTCCGAACGACCTCGCCTGCGCCAGCATGTCCAACTACCCAAACGATCCGGTCCAAGCCGAGCCAGGGTCTTCAACTGGTCCTGGTGTTTCTGAAAACCACTCTGTCTCAAATGCATCTCCAGAACGGGCAGGAACGCTCACACCCGACCACCACGACGAGGACGGGGGCGAGAAGAGGAAGAAACCAGCGAAACGACGAAAGGTGAACCATGCGTGCTTGTATTGCAGACGCAGCCATATGACATGCGACGAGGGCAGGCCATGCCAACGCTGGTGAGTCTGAACACACGGAGGATACAGGGTGCGATTAACCTCCAGGCAGCATCAAGCGCGAAATTGGCCATCTCTGCCACGACGAGCGACGGCCGAGCGGAAAGGACAAGGACAAGACGATGGCCTCCACGTCGTCCACAGTGGCTGCTCCCTCGACGTCTGCGCCCCAAGTCGATATGAACAAAAGCATACCTGGCAAGCAGTTCGCTTGAAGTTCCTATCCTCCCCCTTTGACCTTGTCCCCCTTTTTTCGTGCATTTTCATTGCGTTAGCAGCCCCACAAACGGCGTATGGGAACGCTGCGCCCTCGATGAACAATGCGTGGCCGAACAGCATGAACATGACCCCCCAGAACGCCTTTCTCTACCAGCCAGAGACATTAGGTAACGAGTTCTCGGTGTTGTCGTAAGTCATGTGCAGCTTCCGCACCCCGAATTCCATGGAACTGAGCCCTTCAAGGGATTTTCTCGAGTCTCTCGACGAGGGATCTTTCTTCAGCCAGACCGTGCCGTCTCTCATGGCGACATCGCCGTACTCGAATCCCGTCGGGCTCTCCGTCGACTCGTCGAGTGCTAACCCGCCGTACCTCACCGAGCCAGCACTCCCACCACCTCAACACCCTAATCAGCCACCACCTCTGGACTCGACCGCCTCTGCGTCTACTCTTCCACCAACGACGAACCCTGCTGCTCCGCCGAACAATCCGAATACGAATGGTGCGACGGCGTCAGAACAAGAGCCTCCGCCCGTCGTCCTCCCCGCTGCCACCAAGACCGAGCGGTTCTTCCTCACCGCCGCGGACCAAGCGTCAGGCACTCGGAACGAACGTCTGAACATGGTGATCCGGAGTAAATACGAAGCTGGGTTGTTGAAACCGTATAATTATGTGAAAGGGTATGCGAGGCTTTCGAGGTGGATGGACAAGAAGTTTGTTCACTGTTTACTACCTTGGGTATATGTGTTTGTGTTTGTTCTGATTGTGCTTTTTTGTAGCGTATCGCAAGAGTCGAAGCAGAAGATCCTACAACCTCTTTCTGTCCTTCGACCAAAATTTCGAGTGCGTGTCCCTACTTTTCTTGCATCCCACATCCCCTCACCACCCCTCCCGTCCCTCAGAGCATAGCGCAATCAGAATCCCTAACCGATATAGTACGCCTCGCTCCATGTTCTCTCCCACCAGAGCGTCACCAGTGACACCATTCTCTTTCTGTTCAAGGACCTCGTGTTCATCGAAGAAGCCTTTGAACGGCTATTGTTAGATTACGATCGTGTATTCTCCGCTATGGCTATTCCTGCTTGTCTTTGGCGACGCACGGGAGAGATATATAAGGCCAATAGGGAGTTTGCAGAGTTGGTGGGTGTGGATGGGTATATGCTTCGAGATGTGAGTTATTTATTTGGGGATTGATTTGCGTTTTTTTTCGTTTTTTGGGTCGTGTGATGGTATTGACGACGTCATACTTCGTTAGGGCCGGTTATGCATCTACGAACTCATGGCAGAAGACTCGGCAGTGAACTACTGGGAGGTACGTCCCAGTCCCAGTTTCCCTCCCATTCCTCCTTAGTATCACTACCCCTCCGATCCACCTAACGTCTATTGCCGAATGATAGAAATACGGCCAAGTCGCATTCAACTCGCAGCAAAAAGCCGTTTTGACGTCTTGCGTGCTCCGTTATAAACCTGTATTACCTACCACAGGATCAACATCACCCTCTTCTAATCGCGCTCAGCTTAACAACAACGGCTCTCACAATCACAGCAACTCGACAGATGAAGCAAACGGCCAGAACCAGACTCAGAACCAGAAACAGGAAGAGAAATTCATCAGCTGTTGTTTCTCGTTCACGATCAGGAGGGATCCGTATGGGATTCCTACGTTGATTGTGGGGAATTTTATTAAATGTTAGAGATTCTTTGTTTCAATATTTATCATCCCCGCTTTCCCCTCTATCCTCACCCTTGACTTTGTTTGTTGTCGCGTAAAAGCTGTTGTTGTTGTGATGGACCACTAGTTATGTACGTTTGGTTATCTGTTTCCGTTACATAGAGTCCTAAACTTAAACTTGCCTTTGGTTCGTGTATGAATAATGTTCGTTGGTTCCTGTATGCTCTGTTTTTGTTTTTTGTCGGGCTAGCCAAAGTTTCGGGGGGAAGGTGAGTGATATCGTTGATATAGGCTGACAGTTTGGAGGAAAACCCGGCGAGTGGAGAAGATTGGGTGGGTGTATGCGCTTCCATTCGTGAATTGTACGCTGACGTTCTGGTTTTGATTTAGGTAGCTTCGTCTCGTGAACTCACTGCGATTCATAGCATGGTCTTCACCAAGCACACACTGACGTTGTCGTTTTACTCCGATACCACATACCGTCGCACTCAGTAACTCACGCAAGCACTGGACCTTCGCCTCGTTTGACGTTGAGCACCGCATGCAGCGGCGTTGTGAGCGCTGCATCAGATTCACAAACGATACAATACCTCGTGAGTCGTCCATTCCATCATCGTATTTTCGTATTTAAACTCCGAGTCCTGTGCGCGGAGGATACCCACCTGTAACAGCATGTGAACCTGACCTCACTTCAAGCTCCAAGTCAAAATTTCGTATTCACCCCATGCCCATGTCACCCGATCTCCTCCAGAGTGCAGTGCACACTCCATACTCACAGCGTAGGATCATACGGACCTTCGACCTACTAGAATAGAGCTCGAGTACTGCCGGACAAAGTTGTTGGTGAGCCGAACACCCTATTCTCGAGTACAGTGCATTGCTGTTGAAGGGCTCCGAGACAAAGTGTCAGAGATTGACGCGTACGTTCTCCTGGTCCTGGAGCGGAACTTATACAGGAATGCAATGATCACTGATCACAGTCTTGCATAGATCGCCGCCCGTCCTAATCTTGCCACGGTTTGACTGCGAGGGCGCTGTTCTGAGGAATGTAACTAGTTCCGACTCTTGTCTTGAACTCGATCACTCCGAGTCTTTGGGTGTTAACACGATAGCCTCTCAGATTGTAAGGCAAGTGGGGGCATCCTTGATCGTAGATGCTAAGTATGGAGTGCATGGGCAAGGCTCAAATTTCATTTCATTTACCTTCTCTAAATAAACATGAAGGTGCGTGTATCGGCCGGTTATTCATAGAAATGCTCGCAAAGTCCAAGTCGGGGGTGTTCTGCTAAAGATACAGACTCTGAGCGCAGATGTCCCTGCTTGGGTGAATCAGAGTGACGGTCCTAACCAAGGACCGTTTTCAGCTCGGGCTGGAGGGTGACTCTGCCCTCTACCAGTACATCGTCTTACTACGCTACATTGTAAGTTCGATCGTTTACTCAGGTATAAAAGGCGTGCAGGTCGCCACCAATGATACATCACTTGTCCGAATTTGAGTTCTCGCTCAGTGAGTCCATTCATAGGTCTTCGAGGAGGGCTACTGATACTACAGGCCATCAGGACGAGTTGACCGAGGTGCCAATATTTTATAACCATCTTATCGCATACTCCCAAGATCATGCTGCGTCTTTCGCCTTTTTTTGCCGCCGTGGGCATCCTCCTATGGGCCGGACTGCCTGTATCCGCTGGCCCTTTTCTTCCTGATGGTGAAGGAAGTGAGAACATATGAATTGGTACATTGTATACTCAACACTGACAAATCACTATGAAAGCAGTTGTTGCCAGGGATCAGCCTTCGCGGATCAGCGCGTTCGTCTGTCTTCTTTTACACAACTGCCCAACATCATCCCCAGCTATCGCGCCCGCCGCTGCATTCAACGTCGCCGTAGACTCCGCTAGCACCCCAGCTGTTTCCGTCGTTGGCACAGGCGTGATATCCTGCCAACAACTTGGTAATTGCCCCACTACGGTCCCAGCTGTCTCGGTCGTTGGTACGGGAGTAGTTTCCTGCCAACAACTTGGTAACTGTCCTCCTCCTACGACTAGTTCTAATGTCGTTATGGCTACTCCTCCTCCGCCTCCCGTACATTCCCCAACCAGTCAAGGTGGCAACGGTGGAGGAGGAGGGTCCGGCAGTAACGGATCTCAAGCTTCGGACTCGGATGTCCAGCAGTACCTCTCCGCTCATAATACGGTTCGAGCTCAGCATGGCGCAGCGCCTCTAACGTGGAGCAATGAAGCTGCAGCTAAAGCTCAAGAATGGGCGAATCGCTGCGTTTTTAAACATTCGGGAGGCACTCTTGGTCCCTTTGGAGGTACGTGGTGTTCCTTAAGTGCATTATGCAATGGGTGCTGACTGGTGTCGAATAGAGAACCTCGCTGCTGGTACAGGCGACTCGTACGATATTGCTACAGCGATCAAATCCTGGACAGACGAAGTTTGTGAGTACCCATCCTGTGATTGCGATCCCCTAATTCTGATCACATCTACTGTAACTTAGCCCAATACAATAGCAATAATCCTCAGCCATCCCACTTCACTCAAGTCGTTTGGAAGGGTACTACCCAAGTAGGATGCGCCGTACAGCTCTGCGATGGTATCTTCCCTGCGAACTTCGGGGTAAGACTCGGATTCAAAAGCGTCCATAAACCTTACTACTACTGACGCCCTTTACAGAAAGCTAAGTTCTTTGTGTGCGAGTATACACCTCAAGGGAACATCATTGGACAGTTCGCGTCAGTACATCTCACCTTTGAACTCGTTCTCCTCGAAACTGATAAGCACACAGTCAGAATGTTCAGGCTTAGCCCGAGGAGCTCTCGCCTGTCATTCCATGTCTACCCCCTTTTCGAGCACTTTTCTCTGTTTTGAAATCCGACGCATGGAGGCCAGCCATTTTTTCTGAAACTATTTTTTTCTCAAACTATTTTATTCAATATGGACCTGATGCGATTGTATTTCGGACGCTGTATCTTTATCACTGTCGTATTGATAGTGTAAATCTTTTGAATTAAATACAGGAAAATTCGACGAAATTCAAAGATAGACGTCAGACGGTTGGGTTGGTCTCACTATGCTTCAACGTACTTGAGTTTAATGGGGTCAGTGATTTTTACGCGGAGGGACGCGCGAACGCCCGCGCGCCCGCGCAGAGACGCGGACTCTTTACGCGCATCAAAGCGTGCGTTGACGCGCCATCAACGCGCCATCGTGCCTCGTGACCACTACATGTTCTCGTTCTCGTATCAGAATGAAGCGCATTTAATGCCCTCTACATATTGCAAAGGCTCAAAACTCGGTATACAGCTCCGCACTGGTAATGTGAATCGTTCTCACTCATTTCTATTTCCATTCTAACTGCAGGGAAGAGAGTTGACATGTCTTTCTCAGTAATCTCGAGACCCGCGCCCTAGATCATGTGAGCTGCGCTGCTGACGCGCCGAGGCTTCTATGCCGCGTCTCCACCGCGTTGATAGCACCTTTTACGCGCAATCGACGCGTATTTGTTGTCATGTGATTCGCGTCTCTTACGCGTAAACGCTCCTGCGACGCTTCTGTGCCGCGTCTACTGACGCGTCTCCACCGCGTCCCTGTGCGACCAACGCGTCCTCGACGCGGATCTTCTTTCACATGATCCGCGTCCTCAACGCGTCGACGCTGCACCTCTTGCGCGTCGAACCAATACGGCGCTTAGGGTGCGTTTTCAGATTTCCGACTCTCGAGACTGAATCTGCGTTATTGAATGCACTGTGACTGTGATCCTTTGTGTGAGGTTAGGGACTCTTGTATATTCCCATGTAAACTCGTTTATTGTCATCCAACATTCGATACCATGACACTGAAGGGACTGATTGTGCGATGTGTTGAATACATTCAAAATGTATCTAATTTGACACAGTGCAACTAATGGTGCATTTTTCATTACTGTCGACTTGAAGCTTAAGCTTGAAGGCCTGAGAAACCTTGCATGAACTTTAGGACTTTTGCGCCATTGACCAAAGCTTATCCCCTGCTCGGCAGAAGCTTCGCTCAAGCAAGCACTCTGTCAAATTATTACCAGTACTATGTACAGCTGGATACCAGTAGTATACATATGATTGGGTCTCTAATTTGGAGTGGGGGAAACTTCACTGTACCGACAATGGCAGCAAGTATCCGCCTTGAAGTTGCCAGGCTATGTCACACCTAATATAAGTAAGTGACATTGATGCACTTTCCGTCACTTGCCCCACGGGAAAATGTGCACGCACTCAATAAAGTACTGTGAACTGTCGGCATTAGTGAAGGGAAGCGCTCAACTTACGCGTTGTCGTCGACGCATCCAACACATCATGCCCGCCCCATCGACGCGTCGGTGCAAGCACGTGCAACTATCGACGCGCCCTGCCGCGTCTCTACGCGTAAGAGCAGACGCGGAGCGTCTATCCGCGTCTCTGCGCGTCCCTCAAGACTCTGCGCGTAAGCCTACGCGTAAATTTACAGGCCCCCGAGTAGTGTTGCCGCGGAACAGGACCCGGAACGTCTCAAGACCAAATAAGCGCTGGTATCGACGGTTTCGAAATCGCTCAGAACTGCCTTGAGACATTCCGGGAGACTGAGAAAAATGCTGAGTAATCAGATACTTACCACATATGGTCTTAGCCTTGCCTGTAAAGGCAAGCCCTGATGCATGACCCATGATCTCCGACCGACTAGTAGTACGCGCCTCAATTGAATAAAGAAGTCCAATGTAAGGTTATATACCAGAGTAGTATACATCTGTATCATGAAGGGAGGTGTCGGTTTGGAGGAGAGTGGTGGTGCAGGTGCAGATCGTGCGACCGGGCAGGGCCAGACTCAAGCAATTGCAAGGTGGCCTTCTAGTACTACTATGACTAGAAGCAATATTGTAGACTTTCGAGGTCTAATACAATATTCTTTACTATACATTCTGTCTTTACTTTCAATACCATGGCATCCCACATGAAGCACAGGTGCCACAGATGATTTACCACTACCCAACACTACCCAATATCCATCTTTTCATTGCGATAGAAACGGTGAAGGTGCGAGGTGCTGGTATACGCCCGCACGTGCTTGAGCGCTACAGCATTGCCGCTCATATTGATGTGTCTCGAAACCGGTTCTGGAAGGTCTCGATATGACTCAGAACAGCTGATTAAAGAAGACGGTCCTCATCCGTCTCAAGACCGACCCGTCTCGGTGGCAACACTACCCCCGAGTTTAATCACCCAGCCTGATGTCGATGCACTTTCACACTCCGCCGGGCGCTTAGTCACGTGCGTGCAATGCGCGACGCGTCTCGACAAAATACTTACCGCAAAAAGGTCGTTCGGGGCTTGGGAATTTTCTCTGAGGACGGCCTCCGGCCGATTTCTCAGGATTTGGAGCGACCTCCCCAGGTTTTGCTAAATTTCTCGGGATTAAGAATTACACAACCTTCGAATAAATCCTCGATTTTCTCGATGTTTTCCGGGCCTCCGGCGGCATAATCAAGACAAAATCCAAACCCAGCGGCCTGCTAATCTCGGGACAGCTGAGCGACCCCGCCTGCGGCGGGCCCAAATCTAAGGAATATAGAACGGCATTTCCCCTCTTCAGGCCCGAAATTCTACGGATTTTCGGAACGGCCTTCGGCCGTTTTTGGCCCAAAGTTCTAAGGATTGGGAAGTTCCCAATCCTAATAAGCTCCATCGCGATAAGAGGGGATGGAGAGGGACCGAGCGTGTCGAGACGCGTTGCGCGTTGCACGCACGTGACTAAGCGCCCGGCGGAGTGTGAAAGTGCATCGACATCAGGCTGGGTGATTTAACTCAAGTCTTCAACGTTGCTTCATCGAGCACAAGTTTACCTCACCTGGTCTCGTTCCCAGCCGCTCCTCGAGGAGCGTCTGGGGCAGTTTGGCTGAGGACCCCTACCTGACGGCCTCTCTTCGTGTAGCGCCCATTTGTAACGGTCACATCAAGCCTCGTGGCTGATCTGCCCCTGGCGCTCCAAGATTGACTTGCGAAATCTTTCCCTTTTCAGGTATTCACGAAGTTGGTTGTTGCTCTCCTCTTGCATTGTCTTGTACATTGAAGCCCGGATTTCTTACCTATGTTGAGTTTCATACACTAACAATACAACGTTGAGTGTGTGATGTAAAATCAACTCAACGAATGCGACAGAAATGCCAAAAAGTGAGGGATTGACAGGTATCTGTGGCAATACAGCTCCTATTACTATACAAAATAGCATGCATTTTCTTTCCCAATAACTCTAACATGCATTTGAAAACTCTGTGTGCAGTTTTGTTTAGTTCCTTGCACCGTTGTGAGTTGCTTGCAAGGAAACCAACGTATCGTCGTATTTCGCACGTGACAAGATCTTGCAACTCAATCTTGAAGCGCCACTTGACATCAGGCACGAGGCCTGATGTGACCGTTACAAATGGGCGCTACACGAAGAGAGGCCGTCAGGTAGGGGTCCTCAGCCAAACTGCCCCAGACGTTCGCTGCGGTGGTGGGGTGCGAGAGAACGGCTGGGCACGAGACCAACCTCACCGCTGAAGCGCTAAGTTCCATATATGGAGAAAACACCTCATTGATCGGCCGTCACGGTGAGGACGAATATGACAGCAGGTCTCATAACGATAGGCGGGTCCTCAAAAACCACTACAACAACGTTTCGACATCCGCCATGATCGCCTCACATGCCCAACGACTCCGACAGCTTCTGCCGAGAAGCCTCCTGCAACTGAGTCTTGCGCAGCTTGGATCTTAGAGCTTCCTTCTGGTCCGGCTTCGTGCTTCGAGTCCCGGCACCTGCGAGCGTTGCTGTACCAGTTTTCTTGGACCCGCCTATCGTTTTGAGATCTGCTGGAAAGGCGGCTTAGTGGCAGTACAGTCAATGCACCGTATCACAGACTTTGTTCACTGTTCTCCTTCAGCGGCTCAGCCTCCAATGTTGCCGTCGTAAATACGAAGGCAAAGCTGAATTCGGGTTTGAAGGGAACTCGACATGCGCATGTTGTCAATGGCAAATGCTGGCTCGCCTTCTACCACCTTTGTACGTGCCTGTTTCAGGACTGGTATAAAAGAAATGCGGTATGAGTGTGTTCTGTAACCCACATCCTCCAAACAGGCCTTGGTGAGTCCCTCAGGTTCTCAGCTCTTCGAGCTACGAGAGATGCTGATTGATAATTCTAGTACTCTCTCCAAGCTCTGAAGCCCATCCGCATTCAGGCCAGACTCCCCTGAATTCATATTCCCTGCATCACATCTGCGCCCGTTAGAATGTCGCGTATCTTGAAAGTGATTCCTGTCATAAGTGCCATCGTCCCCTGGGCGAATGCGCTCGTCGCTCCCGGTCCAACACTACAAAGCGTTGAGGTTGACTATAGTTACGCGAGAGATGTTTCTGCACAACCCGCGTGTCAGAGTGGTGTACGTGGTTCCAGGCTTTTGTGCGATGTCAATTAACCTCTGAACATGTATTCATAGAGCTCTGACTGTCCTCTAGGAGATGATGGTCCAGCACAGACGATCGCCTACCGAGACATCGTTACCCGCTCTGAAGTACCGACTCGGACGCGCACCGACAGCGGCCCAACGTGGTCGCAAACGTCTACTGTATTCTCGATGATCACACCGTTCCCCAGAGCCGAGAACACCCCACAGATCGACATGTTTCTCTGCAAACTTCGCCACAATTGTCCATCGTCAGACCCAAGTCCTGCCAACGCGCCTGCTCAGGCTTTCGATATCAAAGATATTGCTTGCCAATTGTTTGGTGCTTGTCAACCCACTACGGCAGACCAGGATAAATTCAAGTCTATTGCCTGCGAACTCTTTGACAGCTGCCCATTCTCATCCTCCACCACAGCCCCAGCTGTCGTAGTGACGGGTACCGGCGGGTCCATTTCTTGTCAAGAACTTGGCAACTGTCCCCCAACTACTTCAGCTGTCGCGGTTGTTGGTACTGGTATCGTTTCTTGCCAGGAACTTGGCAATTGTCCGGCAAACTGAATATACACTGATGCTACTCCTAGGGACGAAGGTGCCTTTCCCCTGTTCGCATTATTTGATAAATGCCATGCTGAGGTAGTTCGCAGGTGACATGCTAGTAGACAGCGGTGATAATGATGGTCAAAGAGTCAGATGAAGTGATCCAATATGTTCGCATCGTTTGCAAGTACTCTTAGCACTATAAGAGTCCAATAAGTTTGTTCTATGTGACAGTTTTAGCAAGATAGACTGGGTAAAACCTGGTAAAACGCTCTCAACTTCAACAGCAAATTGGTCCCGGTGGCGGACATCAACTCACGTGACCTTCTGATTCCACTTCACGCACTTGTTCTCTTTATTTGGGCATCAGATCTCAGAACTCATCGCCTTATAATGACGACTCAACGAGTCGAACATCGTCCCGGAGCTTCTTGTCTCCCACATTCCCTCACGAGGGAAGCATGCAACGGCCTGGGGTACGCGCACTATATCCCAATTCCTCCCGGAATTGACCATGCTCACATGGCTACAGTTCGTATGGTTCCGCTGGTTCTTGAACCCAGCCCTAGATCTTTTCGCTATACTTGGCCCTTATCGACGACTTATCCATGTGGATAGCTCTTGTATACATAGCCAATCATGCACGTATTCAGTTATTTTTTCAAGACTAGTGGATTTTGGATCGAGGCCAGGCTTTTATATAAGTCGGTGACTGTCAGCCTCCAGCACACCATACACCTCCCCATCTGCACGGCGTAGGAACATCATGGGTCACCGCAAGTATACCTCGCTCATATTGAGCCTGGGCTGGCTCCTCTCATTGGGTCTCTTGACTTCTCAGCTGGAGGCTTTCGTCGATGCTTCACCCTTGACCACAAGCGTCTCACCCGATACTAACTTGCATCCGGCACACCAAGTTTTTGTCTCGCAGAATCTTCACGATGTCAAGCTGCGCTTTGTAGAGAACTCCGGCGTATGTGAAACCACTCCTGGAGTCGGACAAATGTCAGGCTATATCGACATTGGGACGAATATGTCAATGGTGAGCAACATGAATTTGTTTGATAGATTGTATTCATGAGTGCGTGTCGAACTTGTAGTGGTTCTGGTTCTTTGAAGCGAGGAACAATCCAGAATCTGCACCCTTCACGTTATGGTGAGTCATATCTCGAGGTAATATTTGCGTGTCACAACTAAACGTGGTGTTTAGGTTGAACGGAGGCCCTGGGTGTTCGTCCATGATTGGTCTCTTTCAAGGTACTCGATGCGCTATCCCATTTACTATAGAGGACATCGTCTGAGTATTACACTAGAGAACGGACCTTGCTTAGTGAATCCCGATAGCAACTCCACCGTGATTAATCCATTTAGGTATGTGAACTTTGTCCCTCTCGATCTCTCCGATGGAGTTGACCGCATTATCTTACTAGCTGGAACAACATCAGCAATGGTAGGTTTCCGGAAATTATATCAACTTTTGTTTTAGAGCTGACAGTACCACGCCTCATAGTGATCTATATCGACCAACCCATTGGCGTAGGCTTCTCACATGGAACCATTTCCGTGAATAGCACATTCGCCGCGGCACCTCCCGTATGGCAAGCCTTTCAAATTCTCTTCGAAAGTCCTCAATTCAGCAAATTTTCTCGACGAGAGTAAGTCATCGACATAGACAAAAGCTATCGTTCACTAACTTCAATTAAACTTGTGAACGTCACATAATAGGTTCATCTTCGCCACTGAAAGTTATGGCGGGCACTACGGGCCCGAATTCGTTACCTTTTTCGATCAACAGAACGCATTGATTGAACAAGGAAAGGTGAAAGGTGAAAAGATTAGTGTGAGCGCGCTCATGGTGAACAAGTGGGTTCTATTCTCGAGTGCCTTGCTCATTCATTCAAGTCATGATGCTTGCTATTCCCCACAGCGGCTGGTATGATCCTCTTATTCAGAACAAGGCATACGTCGACTTCGCGACTTTCGCCCCGGGATATGGACAACTCCAGAGCGACGATGTCCTCGCCAAACTTAATGACTCGTACTTCCGTGAAGGTGGATGTCGGGACCAAGAATTAGCATGCTACGCAGCAGGCACAGGACCCGAGAGTAATCGGATATGTAGCCAAGCTGATAACTTTTGCGTGAGGATTGCGCATTGTTTGTTGTTTCTTTGCCTGGTACTCAAAACTATTACACTAGATCGAGAATGTCTTCGTACCTTCCGTCGGTGATCGAGACGATGAGGATCTCCGTCAGAATGCTTCATCACCTAACCCCTTCCCACCGTCCTTCTACGTTCAATACCTGAGAGATCCGACTATCCAAGATCGTATAGGTGCAGAGGTAGGATTACATTTTTGATAAGATGCACCTCATGGCTCAACAACATTTCGAATTCATAGGTTCGGTTCGGCGGAGGTTGCTCCTCTGCTGCTGGTGCCCCATTCTCGCGAACAGGAGATGATGCGCGAACCTTATTACCCCAACTCTCGGCTCTGGTGAATTCTGGCTTGAAGACATTGATTTGGGTGAGTTGTAGTCAGCTCTACTCATTTTACATTGTGCCTCACGCGATATAACAAAGGCAGGAGATGCAGACATCAAGTAAGGAGCTCATTTCTTACCCTTGGTCACCCCGATTCTCACGTCGCTCGTCTTTTTCAGCTGCAATTGGTTAGGCGGGCATGCTTCCGTCCTCGCCATGGACTGGTTTGGGAATGAGACATTGCACAAGACACCTCTGACGAATATCACTCTGCACGGCAAACCAGTCGCCGCAGTTCAGAACGTGGCTAACTTCACCTTCGCGTAAGCTATCTCTCTGTTCTCGTGTATGCGATGCCCAGATTCACGTAGTCCAACTGTGATATAGACGTGTGTTCCAAGCTGGACATCAAGTTGTAAGTAACTTCTCGGAATTGCAATTCGTGCTTGGACTTACGTATCTGTCGTAGCCCGCCTTCCAACCTGAAGCGTCATTGGAGATATTCTCTCAGATCATTCGAGGAGAACAGCTACATTCTGCTCCTTAGTATTGAGCTGAGATACTTGAGTAGATCTATGCTATCTACATAATCTTTCCTGAAGCCGTCCCTCGATCCATCGGAATTGAGACCCAGTCGCATGAACAATCGATGGATGTATATCCCTCACACGCAGGTGGTTACGCTGTGCAGTGGATTGGTATCGCTTGGGTATCGTGGAAATCATGTATGATGATGAACGTGGTACAACGAACAACAGAATCAAAGACATCCTAGGTCTCTATGCGATCAATGCCCTTCCCCTAAAACTGGTGTCGACCCTACCCTCAGGCCAAGGCTGCATCAAAGCTACATACAACAGCCACCCCCGCCGAGGTGAACATCTTGCACAGGCTTTCACGAATCTACTTACTTCCGGTGTTTGAGGTATTTACATGTCTTAGTTTGAGCCCCAAGGTCATCACATGCGAAGTAAAGAATTTACTTCATATCGGCACACTCATGACGCTGCCAATCGAAGGCCGAATGCTTTCACACACTGTATTCGCACACTATCCATGAGTCCTCCAAAGCCATCCTATTCAATTGAGTCAAAGATGCGCAACGCTTTCGTACACCGTATTCAGAGTTAATATCATCAAGTATCCTAGTGCCAATTAGGGTTATAGGGTCCAGAGTCGCAGGGCATGCCTCCGCACATAGGCTTGAATTGAGGAGTCTGGGTAGCGGTGGGTGCAGTAGAAGTAGAACTTTGTCCGAAGTCGCAGGGCATGCCGCCACAAACAGGCTTGACCGTAACGGAGGGTGCAGGGACTGATGTTGTAGTTGGAGAGGGTTCGTGATGGAAGACGCATTCCGGAGGCTACGATTGTTTTCAGCAGGGTTCTTAGGGGTATCCTATTAGCCATAGGCACTTACGGGGTTCATCGGGTCAGCATATTTACACAATGAGTTCGTTGGGGGCAGCTTCAGCATATCCGCGATAGTTCTCTTGATCCAATCTGGGTTCCAATGTATTTCACCTTGGCAAGGCATGCCGCCACAGACTGCCACGGCTTGAGTCTGCGTAGGCGTTGGTGTACTGGTGGGACTTGCAGACGTGGATGAGGGCTGTACGCTGGAAGATATCGAGTCTGAATTCTCAAAGCATGAGGGCGGCTAGGCATGGTTGGTATCAAAAGACTCTGCATAAACTACATGCAAGAAGTGGGATCGCTTACAGGACCTTTCTTAATGTCATAGTACTTGCATTCCGCTCGCTGCTGTGCAAAAAGGCCTCTAGAATGCAGAGATATCGGGCCAGCATAGACACAACACGCCGTACTGGCGATGATAGCACCCAAAGTGGCGACAGTTGATAGACGCATGATGGCAGAGGATATCGTCAAGAACGTCGTGAAGAGTCGTGAATACGAATGTAGAAAAGGAACGAATTAGGCTTGTATCCAAGAGTCAGTGCGGTAAGAAGAACGAGAACAGACAGTATGTACATACCGACCAGCACCGAGATTGAAGGATGGATTGAGACCAAGAGGACTAAAGTCATGGCTTGCCGACACAATCACTTTAAAATGCAAAACAGTCCGTCACAGCCTGAAAGGAGAGACAGCAATGGCCTGGCAATGTCGGAACCAGAAAGGCAACTCAGTTACGGTTGCCGGATAGTCCATGGATGAAATTCCCGCGCGCGAGGATTTGGCGCTTTGTGCGATCGCTTTGCTGGCAGGGTACATCCTGCTGTAACTCGCTCAGAACACCTCCAATCTCAAAAATATGTACATATTCGTGATCTGCTCCCCAAAGCGAGTGTTTTGATACATTGTTTGACCCAAAATTCCGAGCAGAATCGCAAGGAGGACACAAGTTGTCCTGAGGCGGGCGCCTATTGAGTCGAATTTTTGCGGTGGTCAGGCAGCAGGCTGAGCTTTGTAACTCCCTCAACTCACGCTAAGTTCCATGATATTTATATATTCGTGATCCCGTTCTCATTATGAATACAGTGGTGTAGGCTTTTTGCAGGTCCAATCACAGTTGAAGCTGTCTTTCTGTTGATTTAATGAGGCGAATCTCTTGGGCGCCTATCCCATGGCATCTAAGTAGCCAAGTTTCTAACTCCTTAAGGATATTACATTGAAAACTTGTTTCTCTCTCAGTGTTGGACAAGATGTATTTTATATGAAGTAATCTCTCACAGGGTACCGCAGATAGAAAGCCCTGAGTCACTTCTGACCGTCAACGTTCCAGCGTTGCAAGCCTTTGCTGCAAAAATTCCACTCAGCAACTAAGCGCCCATTTTTGACCAGACGCAGAGGTCCTTACTTCAGATTGTTTTCTGAGGTATCGCACTAACCTATATATGAAAATGCTCGCATTGGGGAGCAGATCACGAATATGTACATATTTTTGAGATTGGAGGTGTTCTGAGCGAGTTACAGCAGGATGTACCCTGCCAGCAAAGCGATCGCACAAAGCGCCAAATCCTCGCGCGCGGGAATTTCATCCATGGACTATCCGGCAACCGTACTCAGTACGTATACGCCGCTCGGGAGTCGGCATTCGTCATGGACATTTCCTTCAAACCCGAGAGCCTGAGGCCAGTGCAGTCGCAACACTCCAAGACCTTCCGAGCAGACCGATCAATACAGCTCCATAGTGGCATCGGCCTCCGGAAGTAAAATGGTTCAGATTGTCCGCGTGGATTCTCAACAGCATAGGCGAAGCGTTGAGACCTTCTTATGATACTCGGAACCACCTGACACCTGATACTGAAAGTGGTAATACCTACTGTCCACATCCATTGCGCATTACTTATTGCTACCATTAATATTAAATAATTCCATGGTACTGAATTATAGTAATACTTACCGTGGACGCCTTGTAACTTTAAGCATTGTGCCAACCTTCCTGAACCTCGGATGACGCAACAGGATCACGTGAAAGTATGAACATTTCATGTTTCTGGCCCGAAGGTTCCTCCAGGGTTTTTCTACGACAAGACTCCTTAAGAGACACATGCAAAGATGCATCTTGTGACCTTTGGGCGTATAATATCGCCCCCGACCTGCAAGAGACACGCGATCAATAACAAACAAAGAGACATTGGGAACGAACGAATACGAATAATTCAATGTTTCAATGTACGATGAGCACATCCACAAAGTATGCTGACCTATTGCACCTGAATAGTAAAAATATTGGTTTCAAGTTCGTACCTTCACGTATACCCGTCCATTGTCTGAGCAACAGTCAAGCACCCGAGAATACGTGTACGGTATCTCACTATTGGCAGATGTTCACTAGTAAGTACTTATCCTTTAGTCAAGTCCATGTACGAAACAGAAAAAGACTGCTCACGTTAACGGAGAAAGGATCTTCATGATCATCTTCGACCTCATGGTTATCCCAGAGGCATACACACAGGCTTGTCTGACAATGCCGACAACCATCAGACAAACCCATGGATAACCCTCTGCACACTTCGGCGCGAAGAAGGTTTTGTCTGTCCCGTTTGCCGTTGGGAGACTCACTGTTGCACGAATCGAGCATCTCGGTGAGGTATAAAGACAATGCCCCTCGTATCCTATTCCTCACTCTTCCAAGCCCACTCAGACGACACCCTCAACCCAGTCCCAATACCTGTCAGCTATTCCTCCTTCAACTCTCAAGGTAATACAGCTCACCTATTTGCTGCCCCGCACAGATCGCTGTTATAAGTATCAAATGGCACGCTCCGCCTTCACCTCCATGGCCGTTGCCCTCCTCTGGGCCTACATGACTCTCGCCGTCGCTGCTGGCACAATCGCCGCTAGCAGTGAAGACCTTGCAGCCCGAGGCTGTACCAACGGGGTATGTCGAAATTTCATGTGGAGCCGAATCACGTCTGATTTCAGCTGCACAGGGACAATGCGCGCAATGGCGCAAGTGAGAATCTTCCCCACAATCTTCCGCAGACGAGGCGGTGATGGGTCCTGCGGAGACGAAAGCAGGCGTTAAGGCGTTGGAGCTGTATTGAACTGTGGTCTCAATAGATGAATGAAGAAAGAGTCGTCCTTATGCTGCTATAGGTCTGCCAGGGAGAATACCGTATACCATAAGCAAAAGAATGTGACCTGAACACGCAAGCTGAATTGAGAATCTTGCGAATTTGTCAAATTTCATTTGACGCGACGGGGGCCTTGTACGGAATCGGGAGGTACATGTGGTCCGTCAGAAGGTTGTACCCCGCTATGACAATGCATCACAGGTAAAACGACCGACAAGGTCAAACATGAGTTGTAACATATAGTGTCAAACCTCTAAATCCGTAATCAAGATAGCACATCCTGCGCACCTGCGTCATTAGCGAATTCGATACGAGCTTCAGATTAGACTTAGGTCGAGCTCACCGCAATCAAACCTCAACTCGACCTTTTTATTCAGATGCAGCCGTCAGAAAATCAAGAAGAGCGAGGACAAATGCGAACAGTACAACGCCAAACGCCGGTTGGCGACGCTCCTTTCGCTTCTTCGTCCATTTATTCGACTGTAATACAGTAAGTTGTGGCACAAGCCATTGATGTTCATTCTCGCATGCTCCCGTATGTACAGTGTAGAAGGAGGAGGAGCCTGAGGCTTATCACCAGCCGATGACTTGGACTAGACACTTGACAGTGACAGGCTAAGACAGCCAGCAACACACGTGACATCTTCCCACGCGTGAACCTCATATGATAATGTAGCTCAGCTAGCAGAGGTCAGTAGCAGCCGTCATGCCCTTCAATACACCAGCGACTCAGGTCAGCCAGAACAAGCTCATAAACACTTGTACATTTTTGTCTCAATATTCTCTAGTCTCATTGCTTTGAGCGGCCATGGTTCAGCCACTTGCAAGGCTACTTCCACCGTTGGGTCTTGATGCCCGCATCATTACGATACTGTAAGTGGAAGGGATTGACACCCGACGCAGGCATATTCCCGCTGCCTTTCAACCTCATACTCAAATCGACGCACAAGACGCGTCGGGAAGAGGCTCTGGCCATGTCTGTTGCCTGTCGTATGGGCATCCCTTCGCCTAAAGTCCTTGGATACGGGGCACCTGGCTTTGACTCTCCCTTCTCATCGATCCTGATGACGCGTATTCCTGGTATCACGTTAGATGAGGCTTATCCATCGCTCACCCCATCGCAAGACTTGCGCTACTCATTGACTGCATGCGAGCCTGTGACAGTCCATGGGGTAGTCGTATCTGCTCCGTGGATGGAGGCCCGGTCACAGGCCCTCGTCTCCCAGGTGGTCAGGTGGGACCTTGCGATGATGAAAATGCCTTTCATGATGCATTCCTCGCACTCGGCAGTCCCAACTACTGGTACTCGAGTCGTCCTTTCTCTGAAGTCCTCGCCACTGCTCAGGAAATGGCGACAATCACCCACACCATCACATTCACTCACGGGGACCTCATGGGACACAATATCATGGTCCATGATGGTCACATCTCGGGGATCATAGACTGGGAGTGTGCTGGATGGTTTCCTGAATATTGGGAGTACGTTTCCATGTTGAGGTTTCCTCGTCTGGATACTTGGTGGTTCAAGTTGGTACTTTCGTTGCCGGGATACAAGTATTCGAGGGAACTGGAGTGTTTTCGTGCGATGTGGTTGCTTGCTGAAGACTCATTTTCGTGGTAGAATGAATGTCCTTTTGGTTTCGTACATGATGATGTTCTGAACCACTTGCACGTCCTGTACAGATTTCAGATTGTTTTGCCTACTTTCACCCAGCTTCCCTCTGATCAATGTCCGATTTCGCAGCGAAGGGCCATCGACGTCGGTTGTAATGGTGCATCACCATTCGAAGCTTATCCACTAGAGCACACTGTCAATTGTTTACCGTCATACGCTGTCTGACAGCAGGTCTCATAACGTTGGGCGGGACCAAGAAAACTGAGGCTTTGAGATTCAAGCTGCGCAGGACAATCTCGTCAATGCCACTATGGACGCATGCATGACGTATTTCTTCCTATGGTAATCCGTAATGTGGCATGAAATGGCAGCGCTGTACCAACAACACCATGCTAAACGTCATTGAATAAAGAGAGGAGATGCTATGCATCTGCCTATGCTGTTAGTAAACTCACTATCCAGCTCGCGACACGACTTCGACCGAGCTCACCGCACAACATCGACCAACTGCCTCAGCTCGACCTTACTTCAATCGCACCCGTCTGAAGACCAAGAACAGCAAGAACAAATGCGAACAGAACCACGCCAACTGTGGTAATCGCGGGGCCATAATCTGTCCAGAGATCGTTCAAAGGGAAGAGAGGCTTCAAGGGCGGGTCAAGTCTGATCTGGATTGAGTATCTTCGACCCGGAGTCATATCCTCTTGGTGAATGTAAAGGGTTTGCACGGCAGGGTTGTACGTCGTCGTGAGTTCGGTCGAAGTTGGGGATGTAGTAGAGCCAGTTGGCTTTGGGGTGGCCACGACCACTGATGCGCTTTGTGTCAACATGTGAGGGATGAAAATCTCCGTGGTGTTTGACTTGAGAGGTGGGTATCCTGTCAGAGGTGGTTGGTCCACCTTGGGCGCTCCTTTCGCTTCTTCGTTCGCTTCTTCTGCACTGGAATATGGCACAACCCATTCGAACTCGCATGTTCCCGTGTTCACCTCGTAGTTCCACTTCACTGGCACACCAGCAACTTTAGCCGGGTAAGGGCGCACGAATGCTCTTAGAATCCTCCCGCCATTGTCCAGAGTTGCAGAGGTTTGGTCAAGGGAGAGAAGGGATGCTGGTAGAGCCCGTCGCTGGGCGAAGAATGAGAAGTTCTCGCCATTCCAGGTATCTCCGTGGATGTCTGAGTTATCGGGGTTGTAGTTCCACAGTCTAATAAAGTATGGAGTAAGCAAAGGTGGATGTCCGGGAAGAAAAGCAACGTACGTGAAGCCAATGAGAGATCGGTCCAATGCGGTAAGCATTGCATCCATCATCTTCGATTGCCATGACCAGTTATCAGTTCGGAACGCTTCACCGCCACTGAGGCGTAGTAACTAAGGTAAATTTCATTGGTCGCGGTGCGTAAGTGGGAAAAGACGAACTTCATATCCATAGGAATCCCACATTCCCCAATCAGAACCGGACGTTCGCCGAGCGAACGATAACCAGCTTCTACGATGTTCCGCATCTGTAAGCTGAAGTTGTCGCGAGCACCGATGTGACCCCAGTAGAGCGCTTTGGGGAGAAACATGCCCTTGACAATCATGAGATTGAGCGGAAAGGACGTAATTAAGCAATGGAACATACCCTGGATAAACCTTGAACATTCACAGAAAAGTCTCCGAACGCTTTGTTGAACAATGCATTGAGATCATACCTTGCATCGAAGAGTATAAGTGCCATCTTCGCGGGTACTTTTGATTGACTCACCAATGGGGTGCGTATACCATATTTTTAGGTTGATGTTCTGGTGTCCATGACGATGGGCAGAACTCGTTGGGTATAGGTTCGACGAAGACCATCTTGTCTTGTCCAGCAATATTTTGTACCGTCGCAGCCCACTTATTCAGGAACGGATAATAGAAATCCGTGTACCAATCAACCTACGGTTCCGTGCTGATTAGCACGCAGCTTCTGACGGGATATATTGGAAGATCATGAACGCTTACAGGCTTTCCAGTGATTGGGTTCTTCTTGAAATAGCTTTCGCGCAATACCACGCCTTTATGAGTACGTTCGTCCCAACCCCATACGCCGTGTTGCTCCCAAATGCATTTCTGTCCATTCTTCCATACGGTTCGCCCCTCTGGGTTGAGAAGAACATGATGAGTGTGGCGAGTGGGCATAGGGAACGACCTCGAGTAATATTGTACTTCAGTCGGATGTCCTGCTCCGAGCATGAACGATTGAAGTGGGGATGCTATAGAGAGTACAGGTCAAATGGACAAACGGTAACAACAATAAGAACGACCTACGGATAGGTCCAAGGTGTAGGTCAGTATTGTAATCCCAACCATGCATGTTTTGGAGTTCCACATAGCCTCGGTGAGGCTCGTTCATCATCTACGTTGAAAGGTATAAGTCATGGCACTAGAGATAGTGCACTCGATATCATGATCTTACTTCGAACCCAATCACGGCCGGTAGATTCCCAACTGCTTTGGCAAGTTGGACGTACATATTCATGAAGGCGTCCTGCAGGAATGTCTGAATAGAGACTTCCTCCTCGCCTCGCTGGACGCGGAGTTTGGGCGTGAAAGTATCGCCAGCCCAGAAACAGGTCCTACAAAAATAATCAGACATTCATGATTACGACGACAAGCGAACTATCGTACGCCATAGTTGCCGCGGCCAACTTCTGATATCCAGTAGGCCACAAGCCTCTTTCTTCTTTCTTGATGTCACCTCTAGTATGTCCCTCGGAGTCCTCTCCGTCATGAGGGGCATCTGTATGTTGGTCCTTCACACCTTGAGGGACTTTCAACCCGTTCAACCAGGCTGCGCCTGTCTCTTCTAAAGCGTCTATATTAAACCCGACGTATTCAAGAGTCCATGCGGGTGCGCCGCTTCCACCGGTGTAGCGGGACCATACATCCTGATGGAGGGCAACAAAACAAGATAGGCCATATTCGGGAAGTAATGAGATGATCTGACGGAGGTATTCAAGATATTCCATATCATATTGTCCTCTTCATGAGAATCAAACGTCAGTCAAAATGCATTCATCAAAATGAGAAAGTACATACGGTCCCGCATGCTCAACCGCTTCCCATGTGACAAGGAATCGAACTGGGTCATGGAGTTCAGCGAGGAAGATAGCTAGGAAACAGCCGAGACGGACATACTGAATGTCAGACCCCATCGACGAAGTCGTGCAAAATGCGCAGGTGCTTCCTCTAGTGGAAAAGGGCGATTTACGAAGGTGACCGTTGTGGGATTGTCCGGGAATGTATCATTGGTTGGTCTAGATACCAGTTACAGGTCAATGTCATTGGAATGCGAATATGATATACTGCGGCCGCGCGACCGTTGAACGTACGTCTTACAGTTGCCCGCAACATTGACACCTCTCAGTTGGCATACCCTTCCGTGACTGTCTACAAAGTGTCGACCGTGTATGGAGAGTTTCGCACTCGGTGACCAGTCATGTGCATATGATGCCCACTGCTGTTCTACGTTCACTGGGTTAGGGCTTGATGTCGTAGTTGGTTGTTTGTCGTTATCAACCAGAACAAACGACGCATCGAGATCAGTTATCCTAGACGTTTGCATAACCGCAAGAAATGAAAGAAATGAGCAAAGATAAATCAGCCACTGTCGTGGCGACGCGATGCAGGTCGCGTCTTGCTTTGCAGCGCGAGCAGTGCTCTGATGCGATCAAAATCGTAGCGACTCAGCCTTTTCAGGAAGGTATGTAAGTTCAGCGCAGGCTTCCTCAAGTTTTGTCTCATCAAGTTCACCTGGAAGAAGCACAATGGCTTTCAGCTCTCATTAATCAGTTATATGGTGAGATATAAGCGTTATCATGGAGCTCAGCAGCATGAAACTTCGTGTAGTGCTGGGTGCACCCAAAGGACACCGGCTGTCTAGATCGCTTGCGTGAGTATACGATAGATTATGATTCCTCAAACCATTTCCATACCTATTTTCTGTTATTTCATATTCGTTTTGGCCTAGGTACATACTTTGTTTTTCACTTCCGACTGAATATTAAGTACTTACTCTGGAGTAACTGCCAGTCGACGACGTGTGACGAGCGCTTATAACGACAAATCGCCGACAAGCGTCGGGATATTCCCTAATATGGATGTGATGCCACGCCCACAAGAAACGCCGGCCGACCGAGTGCTCAGTGATGTCCACTCACTACTGTTAGATCCTCCTCAACTTCATTCACCCTTGATTACGCCTCCCTTTCGAATGGTGTCGGACAGGCCATGCAAACAAATCAAGCAACTCGCTGGCCCTTTACAAGCTCAACAAGTCTCCACTCATTGTTCTGACGATCACCCCGGATAGTGGACGCAGGCCGGAATAACTTTCACTTATGGCATCAACAAGTAATGTGGTGTATGTGTTACTGCCACATGCAGCGGTTCAACGTTCAAATCTTCTTCAAATGCCTCGACCGCGCCGTGAGGTCTTGGATGATCTTCTGCAAGTCGGAGAGCCGGAAGCATGTACGAATGTCAAACTTCAATATGGGTCAAGGACCTTTGTAGTACCGCTGTTCAGGCTTATCCGACCCTAGGACAGGCCGGTCGAGAATCATCCTGATTATGCACCCGATTCCCCTCTGTAGTGGCTTTTCTGGCGCGGCACACTCTCCTGTCAGGGTTTACATATGCTTCGCCATCATTGATCTTGAGGAATTGCGCTCAATGCCACTCATTCTCCCCGGCTATACCGTTTCTGACCTACGTCGTGGTGGGAAGAACCCATTAACTCACCACTTCCGGCCTCAATACCGTACAATAGGTAGATCTATCGCTCTCATGAATCTTACTCATGCTGCGAGATCACCTCAGATACGTCAGATTAGTGAGTCCTCGCGATTCCATTCCTTTGTGCTGACGCCGTCTGGAGAGTGCTTCATGAGCGGCCCTTCGCATCCTCCGATATCTTCTTCACAGTGGCTGTGAGCACGTGGCACCTATGTCGAATAGGGAAATGGTAGTAAAGGAACGGGTTGAACGTTGAACACTGAACTCCGCATTCCACTCTTTATACCCCATATCGAACTTGTTCTTGCCCGTCCTAACGTCGAGGACGCGAGGAGGGCGGGATTGTACAAACTCCTGCCTTTCGTTATTTAAACACGATGTGAGTGTTCTTCTTTGGTATTGAGTTCGTACCTGAACTTATTGAGGCTCACTTTATGCAGCTGCATAATGCAGGTAAAACGCAATCCTTCCGAGTCGATCTTCCCGGAAGTGGTATATGAACGTATCATTGACTGGTTGCATCTGTGCACTCTGCACGACGAGTGGCAATATACCTCTCGTAAGCGAACCTTACTAGCATGTTCGCTAACCTGCCGGGCCTGGTGGTCCCGCAGTCAAGCACTTCTTCTTTTTCTTCTGCAGTTCGACAGAAATATGAAACCTTCTGCGGCACTACAGCTCGCAAAGGTTCTGACTCGAAAACCGTCCTTGCAACGCTTCCCTCAGTCCCTCACGATCGCACTACCTGACCCCACTGCCGTGTTACTTATGCTTGGCCCTCTTCTCCCAAACCTCCGGCACCTTCGCATATGCAGCTACGACTTGGAACAACCCATGATTCCCAACCCAGAGTTCTTTGCTGCACTCTCTCTCACTCGATCTATCCGCTCGTTCGACCTGTGGCATCGGGTTGGAGAACGCGTCGATCTCAGCGTCGTCCTTCGAATTCTGTGGCGTCTTCCTGATGTAACACATGTGGACAGCAATGGCGTTGGCGGTGGTAAATTGTCGTCGTCTGACTCACTGCTGAAAAATCAACCACGCGCTCAAATTGGGACCTTACTCCTCCCCTACGAGGATGGCGAGGATACGTCAGCTTCACTTTGCCGCTGCCTTTGTGCTTCAGGCTCTGTGTCCTCTCTACGAAGACTCTATGTCTGGTACGATACGCTAAAAACACCGGCCGGTAGAAATGCGGTCAAGGATATTCTCGAGACCGCCGGTCCGTCTCTTACCGACTTTGCTTTGGACCTCCTAACGTACGAACACGATAATGAACAGATAAATGTTCTCTCAGGTATATGCATTGTGTGCGCTTTAGCTTCAGAAATTTATGCGAGTCTTTGATTCCCCGCAGATTTATTCACTTTCACCAGTAACGTCCGACTCCGAAGAATTTATCTGTTTCGAGTACATGCCTCGCAGGAGCTTTCAGAAGCCCTTGTAACCCTCATCTCTTCTGTTGCATCACCTCTCGAAGAAATCCACATCACCCTTTGGCCCGGTTGGAATCCAAGTAATTACAGCTTATGGCAGAGATTGGATGACATTCTTTCGCAATCAACGTTCGACAGCCTCAGTGCTGTGAAGTTCCGTCTGGAATACTTAAATCCAATGGACGAGCTTCTTTTAGAGTCAAGTTTGTGCGAAACACTCTCTACAATACATGCGCGAGGGATATTGGGCTTCGATGGCCTGATGGAGCGAGATGTGTAAGTTTTCGCTTTCTTTCTCTGAAGTCACGCCGCTGATCGAGGGCTGGTATGAAGATATCTTCAATGGAACTTTGACTGGTATCTTCACGATTTAGCTGAATAGCAACAAGCTCAATTATACCTCTCGCATTGCGCCCGCTCACTGAAGAGGCCACAAAGATGGTCAGTATCACTTGCAATTCTACGTTAAGAGACCCAAATCATATCAATTCAGGTGTGAGCTCTCAACGCCGCGAAGGAACAAGATTGATTATGCCGATGCTCCGACTTACCATGTCATGACACTCAATGAATAAGCCTTCTTCGCGGGGTATGCCCAGCAACTCACGCTCATGCGATGTGGTACAAGGTGCGTTTGATGTTGGACATCCTGCCGTTGGTTCAAATATCTTCGACGTTGTCTCTCGTGGTCAACCGGTATTTGGTTCTTGAGGACATCTCTTCTCTTCTTATGTGCCTATGTTCGCTGTTACTTCCCACTCTGTAATCACAGCGGTGAAGAAAACACACTGACAGAACGGACTTGCAGACACCGCGTCTTATTATCACGTGACATTACATCCTCGAGGCTTCGAGTCGTAAGTCGCTTAGATGCAGCGTGATTTCCTCATTTTGAGAGGGATTGTGCCAGTCAGTTTAAGCTTCTTCGACCTAAACCTCCGATTTCAACTGCTATGGGTCAATATTGGGCATTGTAAGTCGCTCCCGCGAGCATATCATGAAGTGAATACTGACTGAGTGTCCTCTGATAGGTTCAATATCTGTGGTAGGCAGCACCTATGGCCCTCAGGGTCCTCGCTTCTGGCAGCGATCATGGAGTCCAAAAGTTGGCACTACATCGTAAAGTATTTGACGCAACCCACAGGGTATAGAAAAGAAAGTTTCTGGAGGTAGAGTATGCAATAATGACCTTTCCTTCCGCTTGGCTCATGAGCTATAATTTACGCAGGAAACAAATGTCTGCGCCTGAAAAGGTTGCCCAAAGAGTACAAGTTGGACATCTCTCGAAGCTCCCAGACGAGTTAACTTGTAATGATTTTCGAGGTTTTCCTCCGGGCACCTCATGATGAGGCATATTGGTCGTTCTTCGCCATGGCACTCACCAATACGTACCTCGCCGACATCGCATACGACATAATCCAACGTCGATACATGTTTCTGGTTAATAATTGGGCAGGTCAACGATTGATGTGTGTCGGTGACTACGCATGGACCAAAGATCTTCCACCAGGCATATTTTCCCAGGAGGAGATTGACGCTATGAATTCTGAGGATTACGCCGGACGTCTACAGCCCTACCTCTTGGAACAGTGCCCCTACGTTCATACATGCAGCCAGTTAGGCCCCAACGTCAAAAACGCTCCGGACTCCCTCGGACTTCATTCGTTGATTCAGCGACGTACCCTGGAGGGCGCATGCCTACGTGACCTTGTCACACCGCACCTTCTATATGATGCTCCCAGACAAGACTGGGTGATCATCAACTTAGTCTCGAAGGAGTTCATTCAGATCAAAGAGATCATTCTGGATGACATTGAAGATTGTCCCTCCGAGTTCCTCCTACAGCCATTGGATCCTGATTGTGACGGGTACAATTTCAACATCGATCGTCTCATTGTCTCGCGCATCTGCTGGTCCTCAGATAACAGCTTCGCTATGGACACTGAGGGATTGAGCTACGAGATTTATCGTGGTCCTTGGGCTGGGCATCGATTTTTGATCACTACGAAGAGTCGGTTAGGGTCGACGGAGCAGTGGAAGGATGTCAGCGAGCAGGCTATCAGGGATATGAAACCAATACGGGGGAACATTTACTCGGATGAGGAGGACTCGGACGAGGAGGACGAGTATGGCACTGATTATAGGTCAAGCCTTTGAAGATTGACGGGATTGGGTAACTTTATGTTGCGCCGTCTGCTTACGATCACGTGATAGATATGGTCACTTTTAAGTTTTTGAGTACGCTTTTGCGTGTGGTTATCTCGTCGTGCTTCAGAACTCTCCGACTACTCGATATTGTTCTATCACTGCGTATACTTCATGCATTGGATAAGTTGCAGGATCTCTGTGCTATATGCGAACTTCGATGTACGTATTGAGTCCGCAATATTTGGACTGCCTTGAGCGGTGACGTCGATTGTGGGTACGTGTGGGTGTTCCTGTGCTCGTGGTCGCTGTGCGGCGCGTTGAGCAACTCTCGCTGGACGCCGTCTCCCATGTTCACCTCTATACGCCTTTCGTGTCGGTTGCGGTTGATCGCATCGAGACCGTTATTGACTCACCGCCGTTTCTATTGTCTCACGCGAAACCATGCGCCCTTCAAAGTTATACCGGCCATACAGCCACAAAACAGGCGATTTCTCTCCACGGTAGAGGCGGAGAACATTCAAGTCAGCCATTCTCGTTTTCTGTCTGAAGCCTCGCCGAACCAGCCGTGGACAGAGGATGGCGACAAACAGGGAGGTGGCGACAAGGGGGAGGACGCGTATGGAGAGGACGATTCGTTACCAGATGGAAAAGGTATGTAGCTAACCACTACTCAACTCAGTCTTGGTGCTAACCTAGGGATAGGGAAACTCTCGCCGACCTCGTCTCATCTCTTCAAGCTCATAATCCCGCTTCACCTAATACATTCGCCCGAAAGTCGAGAAGCACCAACGGTCTTCCTCCTACATCCCTCGCAACCTCTTGCACATGTCTCCAGGTTGATACTGTCCTCTCTACCCATTCACATCATAGAACACAGTCGCAATATTTCTATATCTTTCGAAAGCAAGACTCCTAGAGGAAACAACTTTCAATGGAGCGAGTCCACAGACGTGGGCGATTTCATTCGGGACGCGGCACGAAGTGCAGAGTTCGAAATCAAAATTAGAAATATTCCCTCCTCGACTATATCTTCTTCCCCCAAGCCTTCAACGGCATCTACGCACGACCATGACGCAAAGGAAGTATCAACAGCCGATACTACAACGCTAACTATACCCGTCACAGTCCCAACCTTTGCTTCTCGCACGCGTTTCCTCCGACGAAGGCTTTCTACCATAGAGGCTGAGCTTACCGAGATGGGCAAGCTGAAGCAGGAGTGTGACCGCGAAGCGCGTAGAGGTGCAAGACGGATGGCCGTTACTGGCTTTGGCGTTCTAGTTGTATACTGGGGAGCCGTTGCAAGGTTAACCTTTTGGGATTACGGATGGTACGTCTATTTAGACATATGTAGATATACATATAGTCTCTCAATAACGAGTTTACACGCTTATAGGGATGTCATGGAACCTATCACGTATCTCTCCGGTCTCTCAACCGTAATTCTCGGTTACCTCTGGTTCCTCTACCAAGGACGTGAAGTATCATATACTTCGGTGCTGTCTCGCTCGATATCTGCGCG
Source organism: Panus rudis PR-1116 ss-1 (assembly GCA_022160315.1). NCBI lineage: Eukaryota > Fungi > Basidiomycota > Agaricomycetes > Polyporales > Panaceae > Panus > Panus rudis. The sequence goes on from MU275280.1 coordinate 48,033, forward strand.
ACAAGAAGCCTTGTATAAAGCTCGTGGGTTCGACATCGACCGGTGGCAAGATTTGATGGAAGAAAAGAGACGACTAAGGAAAGAGATTGAGAGGATTAGAGGAGAGTACGACGTTGGTGCGAAGCGGGACGAACAGGAACGCAAAGAAGGAAAAGAGAGTCGAGAAGGGAAAGACGATACAGAACACGGCCTGAACATGGGTGAGCAAAGGGAGAGGGACGAAGAGGAACGAGAGATCCGGAAACGCGGCGTATAATGTTAGGTAGGTTCTATTCTTCATGACATAATTCGAACACTAATACAGAAACGTAGATAATACAGGTTATCATTGCATTTCACAGGAATATTAGACTACACAGGCATAGACCACCTTGGCTTGATTTGTACAATCATACACGAATTTCATTATTCACGTCGTTTTCATCTGCAACGATCCCGAAGCCAATGAACTTGGGTACTCATTAATCATTTGTCACACTGCGCTTCTTACTGCTGATACAACATCTTCATAGATTGTTTGCCGCAGCCCCCGACACTTCTGTAGGTGCCGATGATCACAACACGTTCGACGGGTATCGGTGGTCCTTGTTACGAATGCTTGACAGATGCATCGATGAAGCGTCCGATGGTACGCGGGTCAGGGAGGAATGCAGCTAGAATCCCGGAAGAACAACGTCAAGCCCATGACATCCCAACTGTGCTCTGAACCGTTTCATGCCTACCTAGGGTTACATAGCGTGATTGTCCCGTCGTCTCTTCCACCTTTTTCCGACTGACTAGTGCCGATGTCGAGCAGTGGCGGATGCATAAGGTGAGTGCTTATCCATGACTGTGGGAAGCTCAGCCTGAGTACATTCTACGGTAGGTGTATGATCTAGGTTACTCATCCCACAGGTAACAACAGATCGATTGAGTTGTTGTTTGAACGATGATGAGCTGCCTGTATCGGTATGAGTGTCTCATCGAACCCACCGTACTAGTCCCGCCGCTGTTCACATCTGTCGAGGTGCGAGAACCTTGAGCGATGTCAGGCTGTAGCGCTATGGAACATCTACGACGTGCTTGCTCACAGCAGCATCAGGACAAAGTGCGTCGTGCAATCAATTCGGGTTTTAAAGGCGTTGCCAATTCGAGTACTGTTCATAACGAACACTTTTTCTTTTCTTGCTCATCCTGAACAAAACCTTCACAAATCCCATTGCATTTCCAAACAACTAACATCAGAGTGCAAGTACTAGTAAGGATACAAACTTGCAACACTATACATATTCCGAATTCAATATGCAACGTGTTATTCCTGAAGAATTGTCCCAACATTGATATCCGTCCGTGATAAAACCCTTCGGCTTCATTTAGTTTAGATATAAGTAGCGTGAATAGATAAATAGAGAGTAGTGGACGATAGCCTATAGGTTTACGGGGTTAATAACAAGAACCACGAGAGAGAGGAAGATTATTAGTAGGGTAAACGGTAGTAATTATTGAGTCGAAGAAAGAACGATTATAATTAGTTTGCGGTGGCGTTGATTCCGAGGGTAGCCTTGGGAACAGTGATATTTGTGAACTTGTCGTATGCGGGACAAAGTTCTCTCCACGCCTCTGTTCATGGGTGAATGTGGTTAGTCAGGAAGTACCTAACATCAGGAAATGGGATTACGAACTGGGGACAGGATTGGCAGCCGGTGTTTGTTTGATTCCTTCAGCCATGACAACGGCAAACCCAGCATTCAGATGGAAATCAATGTGGCAATGAAGGAACCATGGACCAGCGTTGTCAGTCTGCAAGATATGCGCGAGTTAGTAATGTCTTGATATGCGCCGAGGTGATAAACAAACCTCAAAACGAATAGTGACCAAGTCGTTAGGGTCGCCAACACCAGTGTTGACAACGTCACGAGCGATAGGGTTATCGTAGTTGTATGTGGCGTTGCCAGCGCTGCGAACCACGAAGAAGGTGTGCTGGTTGAACGAGTTAGGGTTTGCATCGTAAACCAAAGGGTGACATAGCACTCACGCCGTGAAGATGGAACGGATGAGGCTGTCCAACAGCGCCGCCAGGGTTCGGGAAGCTGAGTTCAACTACAGAGTTCAAAGGTAGCTCGATGATACTTCCCGCAGGCATCAAGTCCTGTGCGGTATGTGCACCGCTGAGAATTTGAAGTAACACAGGTACCGATGGTGGGGCAAACGTGAAATTGTTGATCGTGAAGTTCGCGCCGTCCTGTTGTAAGGCGGAATCTGTTAGTAAAATGTCATCAAGAAGTGAGCACAGTGTAGACTTACGAAACCGAACACAAGGGGCTTGACAACATCAGCTACGCCTGGCTTGTGAACTCCGGGCTGCGAAGAAGGATATTCAGCATGTCTCTTTGGGTATTATCATATGGTGCGACACTTACCACGCGCATAGGGACCAGCGGATGCAAGTTTGTTTCAATGAGCGGTGCGACACTGACAGTCCGGTTGGATATAGGCTCCTTATTCGGCGCTCCTTTGTACCGTAAGATCGCTGAGTTGATGCCACCGGTGAATCCTTGGGGACCATGGTCGGGGTTCGCACTAATCCAATAATTACCGATAGGCTGGTTTGCCTCAAGCTATTTTAAGAACACGCTCTAAATTAGTCTCTGTAAACAAAGCGGGCACAGATCGTGTCAAACCTACCACGAACGAGTATCTCTGGCCCGCGAAAATCTGGATAGAATCGACATTGAGAGGCTGCGAGTTGACGCCGTCGACTTCTATGACTTTCATATTGTGATTGTCAATTGAGAAGATGTAGTTGGGGTCGCAAGAGGTGGAAACCAGGCGGAAACGATACCTGGAACAAGCGGCGCGTTTACTATGAGTCTCCGCAAGCAAAAGAAGGTAATAATAGGACACGTACCGCTTGCCCTTCTGCACAGTGATTACAGCCAGATCACCGGTGGTAGTATTGTCTGGTCTCAAGAATCGACCAAGACCATTGATAAGAGTTGAGTCTTGCGTACTAGATAGGCGTCATTGGTATAGCAAATTCTTCGGAAGTGTCACGCGATACTTACGGCGGAACGGTGATCTGAGCAGATGGGACATGGTACCAATCTGCGAGGGTAATAACAGTAGATTCTACTCCATTCGTTTACTAACATGGACGCGATATTGATAAATGTATTGCGCTCACCATCGTCCACGTCATATAAATGGGCATGAGGGTCTTTGGGGTCGTACACGACAAAAGCACCCCGCAAACCATCACAGTATTGCAAACCCAAGTGACTATGATACCAAAAGGTGCCTACGAAAGAGCGGCAGTGAGCGATATGGACAATAGTCAGCAATAATTGCTTACCTGCTTGGTCGGGAACGTGGAAATTATATAGGAAAGAGTTCCCCGGGATCAAAGGGCACTGCGTGACAAATGCAGGGCCGTCCGCCCAATTAGTTCCCTTCTGAAATAGGCCGTGCCAATGCTGCACCGGAGATGCCAATGAGCATACGAGCATCGACGAGGTTCACGTCTCACTTACAATGGACGTGGGGGTGTCCATAGTATTATCCTTCAATCTGTCTATGACATTGATTCGGAAGTTATCGCCCTGTATTGACGTAACTGATCAGCTGCGGTCGAGGACGGTGTAGGTGGAGAGCATGTACCTTATTCCCCTTGATAGTTGGGCCAGGGAAAACACCCCCCGCGAGGACTGCAGAGCGGGTGAATCCGTCAGGTGCAATCTTTGCATTGACGATCGGAAGATCTGTAACGGGACCAATTGCCTTCTGTCCATAGGCTGCCAGAGAAAACGACAACACGATAGAGACTATGGTGGAAAGCATGGTGGTTCCACTGAATGAACGAATGAACTGCAAAAGGATGTCGGTTGTCCTGCAGTGAAGGTTTCCAAGGGCCTACTGGGACTTATATACTGGAGGGTGAGCGTCCACAACTGAATTTGCCTCGTCCGGCCACCGAGCCATTGCTAATCTGTTGGACAACTCATTTGGTCCAACATGTTAGAAGAGAAGTGAGCGGGTCAGAGGAGCGCGATCGTGTAGAGAGCGCTAAGCGCAGCTTTCCAGTCAACGCTTCGCTACGTGGAACGCGATGTGAAAATCTGACGATACCGAAATTGCATCAGGAGAGCCACATACCAGGTCAATGCAAACTCACATTGAGCAGCGGACATAGTGTGTGTATGTCATGCGTATTTGCGAGCAAATATGGCCTAAATGCCATAGTGCAACACTAGAAAGGATGGCTTCTCCGCTACGACTCTCAAACTCGGAGAGATAGTGGACATTGCATGTCGCGGTTTCGGAGCCACCGTCCAGGAACACGGGTGTTTCACCAACGACGTTAGCTGTGTATGAGCTACAACTAGGATTACAAAATGCGAAAGACGGAGGATGAATGTGCGGGTCATCATATAGCGTGTCGCAAACCCAATATGCATCCTCGTCTTCTTGGTGCGCGCACTGGCAGGCTGGTAGCAACGATGCTTGTCTGGGGCGCTCCGAGGAATCATAACTTCCTAAAATGGAATTGAAGAGCGTCATCGGCGTTTCCCGGACAACTCATTTAGGACAGCTTTGCAGTTGGTAGCTGAGGCCCGAGGGCTTGCTCTTGGCTTGCTTGCTCTTACCGAGCTCAGAAAACACACACAGATGGTTTGTCACTAATGGTATCATGAAATGCGGGTATCTAGCAATGCATTGAGAGCTGTGTAGCTTGACACTCCCACATATGAGCCACCACAATCCGAGCCTTTCGGTGACCCGGTCATGCAGGTCCACGCCACAAGTCAGTGCCTCTGTCCACAGTGAAATCACGGTAACCACATCAAGCCCCCTCGATTTCTGGTACGTGCCAGATGACGATATAACAGCCAAGTATAGCTCAATTCATATGTTTTTGGAATGTTGCTGAAGTACTGAGGCAAGAAGTCGTCTTTTGGATTATGAACGGTGCTCTCGGGTTCGCTGCATTGAAAAAAGAATCCTGAATGTACAATGGCATATGAGGTCGGTCCGTATTGTTTCTAAGTCGCACTCCATGCTAAATTAAGCTAGTCAACATCCTGGGAGCGTTCGCTTTCCATCTCGTGCCTACTCACACAATATTGTTTTCAGTTAAATGGGGAAAGTAGATTGACGATCTCAGGGACCGATACGATACTTAGCCAACGTGGGTCTATGTTATATTATGTGAAAGGAACTCAGAACTCCGGTGCGTTGGTTTAATTATAAGCTCAAACTAAACCCCGAGTGACGGAACTAACAAGCTCCGCGCTCCATTCTACAACAGTCTACAACTTGTCGGAGGTGGGATTGATCAGCGCCATGAGATGTCTGTGGCACAGGTGTCCATACTCGCAGTCAATATCCTCTCACCTTTGATCCTGGTTCCTACATGTCTGTGGTGAGGCATATATTTCCCGTGTTTCAGCATTTCTGAGGCTCAAGAAGACGTGCTGACTTTTATGCTCTAGGTCAGGGCCCCGATGAATCACTATCCCTTCGATACCGCGTATCAATAGCTACTAACCGATATCAACGTTCGCGGAAACCACTGAGAATGCAATACATGGTTTGTCTCTCAAGTATACGCCACCCTTGTAAACCCACACGGCTTACCTCCATGACCCAACAGAAACCAGTAGTTCAAGCTCAACACACCTTGTGAACCTATAATTTTGCTAATGAGCGATTCATCTCAGTTGCATCGCATATTGTGCGGAATACCGACTTACTGTCATTCAACCGTCAAGCCTCTGGGGGTAGCCTAGGTGACTCCGGATGACTTGCACTATTTCATCTTCCGCGCGACGTCTCAAGGCACCCGTTCCGAATAGCACAGGATCCACAAGCACACACCGAGCTTACACTGCTCATAGCAGTCGTAGCTGACAGTATTTGATATACATCTGCTACAGCGGATTCCGAAATAACCAGTTTCGACTTGGTGTGGGGATTTATGCCTTCATGTACCTGCAGTTGTTCAAGCCTGGCCGCCAACATCCTTTTGTGCAACCAAGTGGTTGTCGTTTTGGCGATGGCCATCACCGCTCACACTCCGATTCCGCATTGATCCCATGGAGTTGCCTAACTTAACTGATCTCTAGCTATCTATATGGACGCTGTGGCCGAACAAGGGCCTTGGGCCCACGTCATTAGCACCAGGCACGCCGAGAGTCATGACGGTGAGAGAGATTTCTTCTATTTGACACTCAAAGTCGCCTCTCATCATTCGCCACCTTCCGGTCTCACTGACTTCCGGCTGACTTCAACTGCTAGGTTTCGTCTCGGTCTCGGCATCAGCAAAATGGCACAAACTTACAGCCCTTAGCCAACTTACCAGAAAAAGGCAAATTTCCATTGATATTTGACAAACAGTTTCTGCTTGATACATAATACTTTATAGATGAAAAATACTCAGATAGATCTCAAGAATACCATACCAAAAGGCTTTACCTTGGGTCTCAAAACTGCCCTGCACAATGGTAAGTTTTGACCCCTTTCGTAAACTGAAAGAGGAGCACTTACACTTACCAAACTTAGTGCCCTTAGCGCCCTTAGATGGGGCGCTAAGGGCCTTGGACATTTTCCTGATGGGAACGTGCGAAGCCCCCAGGGTAGATGACGATGATCCTTGCACTCGTATCATCACCAAGCTACAGCGGAGCGGGAGGTCCTACTGATCCGACGTGCATTCCTCACCGACATTGCGGGCGCGTGCATCTCTCATGAACGCTGTATCAGTCCACACAGCTTCTGTCGGTGTCAGATGGAATTGCCAATACATCCTCAAAGCGCTGAACTCGAATCCTCGCTTCGCATGTAATAGGATCTCTCCCTCAGGTGTATACGTCGGTCAGTGCTCATTCAAGTAACGTCTCAAAATGACTTCGGACCTAGTAGTAAGCGGTACCTATCACCTTGACCCAATACTCTCACCATCAACCGCCGCCACGCTTCAGTTCCGCAGACAACTCAATATACCTACATTTCCACAAGAAGTATGCGAACGAGTCATTGACGAGTGTGGCCTCTTGGGTTATGACGAAGAGGACCCTGTCACTGTCTCGTTCTCTCCCGTACACAAAAGCAGTGAGCTTCGCGAATCTACCCTTGCAGCGTGCTCTCTCGTTTGCCATTCTTGGAGAACGCGTAGCCAGCAACATCTCTTTCACGATCTATGCGTCGACCTTAACAATCCGAAGACTTCTGAGCGTAGAGTCGCGTGCGTCTCAGATGTCCTGAGGGATCACTCCATGCCATGTTTAGGCAGCTTTGTTCATGTGCTCAGAATCGATTTTCCAGCTGAAGGCGCCGATCCAACTTGGATATTCACGGCACTTTATGGAAAGGTCCCCAATCTGACAACTTTAGCCTTATCGTTTCACAAGGCGAATGATTCCAATATCTCTCGCTTCCACCCATCTTTTCAAACGGTTCTCTCTCACTTCAGGTCAATTCGACAAGTGCACCTCTACCTTCCAAGAGACCTCGGGCCCATCCTCGCCTGCGTCATTAGTCCCCTGTCTCATTTGGACGACCTATTCATTCATTTACCTTCTCGCCTTCAAGAAACTGCTTTGCCCCTACATTTGCGGTCACCGCGAAAGATTACCTCCCCCTTGCGCATTGTCGCAGATGGTTACCTTCGACAACGCAAAAGTGGTCCAAAATTGACCTCGTGTCTACAGAAGACGAAGATTCGCTTTTCCTCTTTACGCACTCTTGTGGTCCAATCTCTGCGTGATATGTACATCCAAATGATACAAGAGGCTGGGCGAAATTTGGAAGAGTTAGTCATTGTGCGAGACGACACTACCTTCTCTAGCTCATCCGAAGGTAGGTACTCTTATTAATTAATTACATATGGAATGAGGCTCACGCCCTTAGCTAGTCTCCTTACAGCATCTCACAGGACTTCGCATCTTGCATTACGCTGCTCTTCTTCCTTCTTCACCTCCTGTGGTTCACAACCTGCTTGTTCTGCTCGCCAGCATCGACCCCTCCGCGCGAATAGAGAGAATATATCTCCGCTTCATTGGGAGTGTTATACAACGACGTAAATACCCGTGGCATGAGCTAGACGATATTCTCTGTCTCCCTGCTTTCCAAAGTCTTCTGGCTGTTCACATCAGGTTTTATCCTGAGATTGTTGAACGGTCCGAATCTAACTTCTTTGGGATGGATCGCTTACCTCGCTGCCACGCTCGGGCAATTGTGAAGCACGACGACCTTGAATCATGGCCCTATTCTGATAAGGCCAAGACGTGGACAAGATCACTTTATTATGGAATCCGGTAGATGGTTCTTAGCTAACTAGCGAGTCAGTCGCCTCCGTCTTTTTCTTTTCTAAAGTCGAGCTGAACGAGCTGAATAAAGTGCAAACATAGCCAAAATCAACGAGGGTGTTACGACAAATGTACAAGTATTATGTATACATACATCACCAATCTCAGCCGGGATAGCCAGACCAGAACCATCTGGTCACAAAGCATGCCCCCACCCATCCATCGCATGATTCTCGTCGAACGTCGCCATGCTCGATGATGTATCTCTACTGGTAGAAAGTATGTCCTGATCGAAGTTTGGTGTCGCATCTAATGGTGGTGGTGAACTGGGGCGTGATGAAGTCGAAGGGACCTCGCCAAGATATGATCCAGAAGTTTGCTGCGAATCCTCCTCAGCTGTTGTCTGTGCTCGTGGTGGTAAGGCAGGAGGAAGAGAGTCATCAGCCGCTGGAGCAGTCGAGCTCGACACACGAGGAAGAACCACTTCACTCTCGTTCCCCTGTATTACTCCTCCTTCATAATCACCCTTGGTGATTGTCCTCGTCTCACCCGCATCATCCTGCAAACTCTCCAAATCCGACATGCCCAAATCAAGACTCGCGGAGGGTGTTTTAAGTATCTCGAAACTTGCGGCGGGTGTCCTGAGCAAATCCATGCTCATCGTGGGCGTCCTCATCATAGTGCTGAAGTTAGATGAATCCCTCAAGAGCGCTGCTCGCATATCGGGGTTGGGAAGGGGTTGAGATATGTAGGTTTCCGTAAATGGGGATCCAGGGAGATATCTTGAGTCGCCGTAGCTGCCATGCTTTGAATCAGTCCTCTCAATGGTGAGATACTGGGAGTCGGATTGCGCGAAGTAGCCAGATTCGGAAGGGTGGACTGAGTCAGGGTAATCCTTCAAATCAACATCTCCGCCGCCGTAAGGATCCTCTCCTATTAATACCGTATAGGAGGACAATGATTTGAGCGCGGTAGGTTCAGGGGGTGTGAGATCGTCGTACATGGTTGACTTCGAGGTCGAGGGTGTTTTGAAGCTCGAGCTTTGTGATTGTGAGAGCAAATCGAGCTTGACAACAGTCGTTTCAACCTTCCCTCCCATGGACTCCTTTTGACCAAATATCCGACTGACGCTTCCTTGAGATCGTCCGGCGGGATATTGCGAGTCTCGGGAGATGGCAATTGATCGGCGGACGTGAATACCAGAAGACCCGAGCATGGATACGCCAACTCCCTGATGGGATTGGGTGTGAAATGAAACAGAGCCGCTTGCAAGATGACGAGACACGTTCCGCCATGCTCGCCATATATCTTTTTGGGAACCAAAGATAACAAACACCGCGATGCCGCCTATGGATCGGTAAGTAAGGAAATAATCCGACGACGAACATCGGGAGGTTACTGACAGGTTGCAAAGAATAGGTCAGGGATTGGCTATGGATGGAAATCGTGAATTATCGCCAACCCCGGCATGAACAGTTTCACTCACGTTTGCCCAGTCTAATATAGAGAGCACATTCAGACTGCGGACGAGCTTGCGTAAGTTACTCGCGAACAGGACAGATCAGTAGACGGACGCACCACAGTCCCCCCAGAATGTAGATACCAAAAAGACAGACGCGGATCACAAACGAGACATCCAATAATCGGCTCCTCTCACTGGACAGTTGACGGATTCGGTTGTAGTTCATTCGCAGGAGGACGACTGTCCATACTGTAGGTTTTGTATATACTCAACTATGCTTCTAGAGCGAAAAGGAGAACTAAGCTTACTTTCGAAGACGATAGTGCTTACCATCGCTACGGCACCTATCACGCCCAATGCGATGGTCCTATTGGCCTGTTGTTAGTAGACAGTCTCGTGATGCATGCGACACATCGAAACAAAAAGGCTTACAGGTCACTATCGTCTACGATGCAGTAAAATAATACACGGTGGACAATCTCGGGCTTCGCCAAGCCAATCTGCCGTGAACAATGGTAAGTAACTGCATGAGACGACTTCAAAGGCATCTCACCCCTAATGGAACTGCAAGGAACACGAGAAACAGGGTCCAAGGAAGGATAAGGCACTATCAAGTGAGAAACCGACGCGTTTGTCAGACATCGGATTTGACCGGTAATCTTCGCATACGCACGATCCTGGATGACAATTTCAGCCAATCTCCATAGTATTTGGTAGATAGCGCGGCCTTTACGCTAAGCCAGACCTGTGAGAGAACCGCGTATCGAAAACCAGAGTCGGTTAGTAGAGTGAAACACGACCAGCAAGTGCGATGCAATGCAAACGTGATCGTACGCAGCGACAAGTATCCATCGTGTGAAATGCCATGTTGAAGTAAATCCCAGCGAACATTGGCCAAAAGGTGGGAGAGTAGGATGACGATGTTTCCCAATTGGGGACAGGTTACAGTGTACCAGCAGAGGTAGGCCGGTTGACAAACCGAGAGAAGGGATTCCAAAGAAGTGGCCGAAGGGTGAAACCATTATTCGTACACGTAGTTACCGGTTATGGTGCATCAGGTACGGAGGAAGATATGGATCATGAGATTGAATAGGGGACAGAAGAAGGCAGCATAGCAACGTGAGTAAATATAAATCCGGTGACTAGTGGACTCGGGACTTACGTTGAACGCGAGCGCGGGGGCCGTTGTTGCAACCCTGGGGACGAGAATGCTCGAGACGATGTTGTGATGATACCCACTGCCAATAATGACTCACAATATCGGTTGACCCATTGTCATCACTGCTGATGCTAGGCATATTCCCTGCGACGGCGGCGGACCTGCTATTTGACCCACATAGTATCTTGAGTAGAACGGCATGAGGCGAGGAATGTATTGGGATGATAGATAGTGAAGAACGTACAAGAACATCACACAGGGGAAAGGTGTGATCCACCAAGATAAGCATAATGAGATCAGTAGAGGGTTGCGCGTTCTAGCAGTGTGTGATGGTGAGCAACGAAGGGGATGGGCCGCGCATTGGAAGTCAGTCACCTTCGCGGTTTTGAGGGCCACAGCATGGTGCAAAGAAGTAAAGTGAGACCCAACCCACCCAGCAAATGCAAGGTAGCGTAGAGGTAGATTCGCCAGTCAAGTTTGGCCTCCGCCGGTTCTTCGACCACGAACGACGTTAGAGACATGGCGGGGCTTACGTCCCTCGGCGTGACAGACGGTGTGTAAGGCATGAACGCGGATGCGAGAGGCGAAGGTGACCGTGCGGGGAATGACCAGGATGAGGGTTTCGCAAACAAACTCTTCAAGGGTTCGCGGTCTGAGAATCGAATGTGCATGAATATTCGACTCGTCGAGTGTCGAGAGGTGTCGAGAGACCGTCCCCCTGGTAGTGCACGCGTTGGGCTGATACCGGTGGATACTTTTTGGGCGGGTCCTGCGGGAAAGGTGTACGAACGGCTTTGAAGGTGAAAGGTAGTATCCACGCTATATGATATTAAAATGAGAATCGCGGCGTCAGTATGGAGGCGTGCACTCACGAATTGGTTCGCAAAGAAAGTCGAGAGGAGAGGGACGAAAAGAGAGTGAAGGGGGAAAGGAGCACAGCTGAAGAGGAGAAAGGGTACGAGGGCGGGAGAGGATGAAAAGCGGATGTATTACGTTCGACTCCTAGCGCATATCCGACGGGCGGGCTCGCGAACCAACGTCGATGGGAATCCGTCCAAGGGTCTTATCGTGCCTTGGACCTCACAGTCTGCCTTCTTCACACCAAGAGTACTGGGTGGTCGATCGATGATTTCGCGGACAACGAAGACATACCGCATGAAGACGTTGGCAAATACAAATTACAATCCTACCTCCTCGTTACCTGGCCATAACGAGCGGGAATGAGCGTGACAGAACCCACTCAATAACCGAGCCCCTCCAGGCCCAGTGTCGCTTGTTCCTCGTCCTTTCCCACTCAGGCAAACCGGCGGCGTCCTGGCGAGCATGCCGGGGAAGAGAACAGCCACCAATGCCGTCATCGAAGACGAGATCGAGATTCCTTCGTTCGTCCTCTTTCTGTTCCTTGACCGTTGCCATTTTAGGACATTCCGCGCGGATTTCGTGAAGTTCAGTCGCACCTGGGCAACTGCGCAGGAACAGCTGCGGAGATTCCAAGACACACACTGAGAGGATTCAGAGATGAAAACGTACGCATTCACACAGGAATCAAAAGTCAAATTCACCTGAGTAATTTGGAAGTTTCTGCCAGGCTCAATTTCATCAGTTGACTATGACAAACACTAATTTGTGGCGCCGGACGGCAGGCCGCTGAGGGGGAGAGCAATATTTTGAGAAACCAAAGGAGACCAAGCACCAACAAGCTTTGAGAGGCTTTACAACCCCAGAGCTCGAAGAGAAAACCGAGGTCATCCAGAGAGTATGTTCAGTATGGTACGCGCACCGTTTCGTCGTCATCACTGTTGTATCTGCGAGAGTAAGCTGCCGATGTACTCCTATTTTTCACTCGTCGCCTCCGACATTGCCGAAGTCGGTGGCAATCCGTTACGGACAAGTGGGATATACGCATCAAATTCATCGCCAACTGGACTGAATCGAGCATCAAGTGTATCGTCCTGCATTTAAGCGTAGCATCAGAGATAGAAGATTATTCTGAATCGCCAGGAGAGCATCCTGTAAGCATCAAAGCGAGTCAATTCAACACGAACGGTTATAGCTGGTAAGCACTATACGCTGGTAACCTCGCTAAAACCTCCACAACTTCCTGCCCCTACAACTCCAAGCGACAGCACAGAGCGCAAACGAATACAACGTCAAGATGACCATCGCCCACCCATCTTTGACGTACATCGTTTGGATCGTCAAGTTGATCAGGCCCGTCGCCACATTGGCCTGAAAGATATGATGAGTAACGAATCAATATTGCGGCGGTGGCGAACAACATACGAGCAAAAACAAGACCAGTCCATTTTTGTTTATCGCCTCCAAGAGCATCGGTGCGCCCCCCTGGCCGTGACTAGACGACACACTACCTGTAGTCTTATGGCCTTCTTGTTGCCTTGCGCTGGTCTCAGGCCCGATACTACCTGCACCCAGAGCAACGCTTCTTGTGACTTTCAGTCCGGAATTCGGCGAGTACACGCTCTTGCTGAGAGGCGAAGGGAAGAAAATGAGGTCAAGAAGAAGGTATCCGAGTATGAAGGTGGTGTTGTATGCTATCACCCAGGTGATGTATTGTAGATTCACCTGTAATTCCTTGAATGAGCGAACCGAACCGATACACAACAGCAATAATCAATGAGCTTCGTACCATTCTCCTCGAAACGCCTCCACCGATCCCCAAAAGCTTCATCGCACCGAGTGATACCCACCACAGAACAGCGTACGAGCAAAGTTCAATTGCAGTTCTATCATTCTCGCGCTTGATAGGCTCCTCTTCCGCTCCATCCCTGCTCCCGCTGCTCAATCCATCATTGCGAGATATGTTACTGTGTAAGTAATAACCGTCCTGGTCTACGGAGGGCCGAGGAGATACAGGTCGTCTCGGTGATGAGGGAGAGTGAGGGGAGAGCGATGCACGGGGCGACGTCGGCGTTCTCGGCGGACGGTCATATTCGGATGAGTTGCCTCGGGAAGGTGTACGTGGTAACGGAAAGTCACCGTCGTGCTCGTCTCTCTCGAACGACGCACGCAGAGACGCTGGGGTCGGTACCACTGTGGTTGTAGAATGCGAATGACTCTGGTATTGGGCGGATGATGGCTGATAGCCAGAGGACGACCCGGCAGACAACGAGGACATTTCGGGTGGTTGGGAGATTGTGTTTCGTCGTGTCTTACGTAGGCTTTCTTGCTGGCGGCGGAAGTATGAAGGCGAAGGCGGTAGAACAAGGGTTCCCGTGGACAAACCCATAAGATGGATTGCCAGATATCCTGATGCGCATCGTCAACACCATACATGCAATGTCATGAAGAACTGCATACCAGTCAACGACACAAGCCCTTCCTTGTTCGCGCTCACCAAGCTCGTCCGAGGTGCGTGGAGTACATAGACTGACAACCCGCCAGACGATAAAGTCAATTGATGCGAGATCGCAACAATGACGCCTACAAGCGAGATAGGCAAATATACCATGAAGGGATGTAGTAACACCTGCATGAGAGGAAGCAGCCCGAGCGTAATGAAGAAATTCCAGTGTGTACCATATTCGGTTTGATGTTCGGGGTATTCGGTACCTTTGACGGAAACGGTACGCAAAAGCCCGAGAAGAAGCAAAGGTAGACATTTCCGCAGAACGGTAGTTAGCTTGGGCACGAGCGGAGAGGTCAGATAGGTAGGGTTTTTGATAATGGGAAGAGCAGAGACAACTCCTTGCGAGAACACGAAGGAGCCTACGCCAAGGTCCATCTATGCGAAAGAGAATACGTCAATTTCACAGAGATGGCAGCTGTCAATGATAGCCTCTTACAATGGATACGCCAAATGTTTCGCATTTCGCGAGTGAACGAGGAAAGACGGGAAAGTCGACAGCGAGGATACAAATTGCAGTTAATAGAAGCATGTGTGCTCTATATGTTGTCAACGCAGGCAGCGGAGGGATCTTCTTCAGTCCCAAAGCTTGGTTTCTACCCCGTGCGCGTTCTTGCACCTCGTTCACTTCATTCGGACAAGCGACGCTCCTCCCAGTATTCCCACCGGAAACAATGCTCGCGACAGAAGGGATACTTGCGCCGGGACCGAGGGTGGGACTAGAAGCGCCAACAGGCAGAACGGTTCCAGTCTCTTTCCGCGGGAAGATGAAGCATACAGCTGCAGTCAGAGCCAGTAAAACGATATTCAGCCATATAGGTGATTCGGCAAAGACCGTTACACTCAAGAGTAAAGGAATGGCAAGGATGATAAATTCTCCTAGCAAAGAGAATGGATACGTGGTGGCTACCTTCGACTTGGAAGGTGTGAGGGAGAGGGGAAAGCGCGTGCGGAGTGAGGAGTGCAGACAGATGGAGGACTAGACTGAGCATTGATTAGTTCAATTGACATTATATAGTAGAACGATACGATACCAATGGAGAGAAGACTCACGAGAGCGACAAACGATACTAGGTTAACGTGCCAGATGGAGGAGCCCGACATGCCGGAGACAAAAGCCTCTTTAGAGGACTTGTATTCACCCTGGGAAGTCATGGTGAAGACGTCGGGTGCGATCGAGATGAACTTTCGCCAAGCAAGCTCCTAGTCTTCGCCGTGCAGGATTCTACAGCAATCTAACGTGCGTGCTGAGTTCCAGCTCGAGCAAGATGATGTATGCAAGAAGTGCGTAGTCCGTCCACACAGAAGCAATCTTCTAAGTTTGTCGGACTCTCCAAAGACGATGAAGGAGGATGAGGAGAGGAAATGAGGTGGTCAGAGACTGAGACTCGGTGACGCGAGTGTGTGGGCGCGTAGGGGCGTTCGCCAGGCCACGTGATGTGCCAAGTTTTTGGTGTGAACTTGATTCACTGTGAAGTTCTCGCAGAATCTCTGAGTGTGAGTCTCCGATTCCCTCCCCCTCCTTTCCTCCTCAGCTCTGAGATCCTCCAAGATCGTCTGCGTACCCATTGAGCTATATAATTATTTCATACGACGTAATGTATAGTGACAATGCGCCCTCGCGCGCAAAGAAGAGACTAAAATCGATCGAGACACGCGTACGGTTACATGGTACTAACTTATACAGTTCAACATCCTACTTACCTGAGGTTGGGTCGCTATGGGATGAGTCCAGAACAATAGAGAGGATGTGCAATTGTTCGCGAAACAACATCAAATTCACATATGGTCCTTGCACGAACTGAAGTCAACCCCACGTGGAAGGAGAGCCGAGGGTACGCTCAATATTCTTCACGCAATCCTCAATCCGCCTCGCCTCCTCTACGAGCTCCCTGGCTCTGCTACGGCCATCATTGAAGTTGGTATGCCCCTCCTCGACATAGTGTATCGCGACCTCGTGATACAAAGCGTCGGCTCGGGATCTACGTTCCTCGGCCTCCTTTCCTAACTGCCTCCAGATGTCCCTTGCAACGTTACCCGTTGCGCGGCTTTCGGCAGTACGTCCCTATTAGGCTCTCAGTAGTTGTCAGCTTGGAAATGATATCTTGATAATACCTCTCTGCAGTATCCAACCCCGTCTCTTGCTTCTGGCTCTGCCAGTAGCCTCGCGCAACGAACTATGCTTGTTATACGTGACTCTTTTTCCTTCAACTCTTCTATGAAAGCATCTGACACAAGGCCCTCAACGAATAGATCCTTTAATTTGTATATCTGTTCTTGAAGATATGTCATGTGCATGCTCCGTGCTTTCGAAATAATGCTGGCGACAATTTCATCGGACTGAGACTGGGGCAAGTGTAATTGGGACGAGATATGTTCAGTCTCGCCACGGAAGCCTGTGAATACCTTCGTCACTAGCTTTCCGAAGCCATTACCCTCCCCCTTTAGTTTCCGAAATGCCTTGCTCTCCTCGTGCCTATACATCCTCCCATGGGTGCGTCTAATGGCGTCATAAAGGTGGCCCGTGAAATGGTCAAACGCGACCCCATCCTGATGCGCCTTTTCACCAAGGGATGTGATAGTTGGGTTACGGTGATAAGCCTCGATAAGGGACAAGAGATCAATAAGACTGTACGGCGATGATGATGTATCTGCCTCAGGGTGTTCGGGTTGCTTCGAAACACCCTTCGCTGTGTCATCCGATTGCGCTCCAGGATGATCTTCGGGTGAGAAGGTCAGGGAGCACAACACGTCGAACAGATCCAGGCATCTCGTCTCGGAAGTCCTCAAAGTCCACAGGTTGAGGAATTGAACTCTGTCATTGATTCTTGAGCAGAGCACCTCAGTTGGATCTTCGTCGGTTAGTTCATGGCCTTGAGTCCCTGCTCCCCAATCGAAGCTTTTCACTACTTTGAATATGTCCGGCGCGTACCACTCATCCGCAGGGGGGGAGAAGGTGTCGCTAAACCTCGTTTCCCTGACCTTCCTCAGCGTCTTTCGTATCTTGGGGTTTGCATGGTCCTTCACGCTAAAGTGGTTTCCGGAGAAGCAATCGAGATAACGGACAAAGCCAACGACCCTCGACACCTGCGCAATGCCAGAGGGGTGTGGCTCCGGTGCACATACGGAGATGAGCAGCCACTCGTGGAAGGGCCAAAACTTGGATTTCCTCCACTCTATTCTCTGCACCCTAAGATCAGAGATATCGGCGCTGGGCTCCAACTGTCTAGACTTCCAGTCTAGGTATTTCAATGTCAGAGTCTCGTCGCAAGTAGCGAATTTATTCGAAAGGTTTACATCTAATCCAGCTTTGGCCGGATGGAGATGCAATACATACGAGTGCTGAATGGACGTGGGGCTGTCTTGAAAGAAGGGGTGCTGACGACAGGAGAGGAAAGAAATGAGGGCAGGGTCACCGAACCCTCTGTCGTCTTCGCGATGCCACAGAAGCCAATGACCACAGCATCAGCCCAATGCCGACGAATCTCATGGTGCTCTCTACAACGCGTGATGGCCAACTATCCCTTTGACTAGCGGGCGGTCGGTCAGTTGTCAACGCGAAATCCCCTCGAGGTACTTGATCCTGCCCCGAGTCATCGTTGACGTCGTTCCCTGTGTGTTGTTCCTCGTTGGGCGGTATAACACCGGTATCATGGATGGGGGTAGTGGCACTCATCCTTCTGCTGATACTATACAAAATCTTTGTGAGGAAGACAGACGTCAGTACGTTTGAGTAAGCAAGTTAGGAGTGACCGTCCTGCCAGTAGTACCTAATTATGCTGCACGTCTAAAAGCGTTGAACCTAGAGAGAATAGTACGCCAGTTGTATTATTCAAAGCGTGTCACGAATTGCCTCAGGCTGCTGCTAGATTGGTGGCGTACGGGAGGTTGAAGTTCTAGTAGAACATGGTATACTAAGAGGACGGAAGCGCATGCGCAGCCAGAGGCAGTAGCCACTCAGCCTAATAGTACTGCGGCCTCTACGAGACTGGTTACCAAGACCCTCCTGGGACGTCCATGGACCCGAACGTCTCCGTGGACCTTTCCCAGTTCAAGTCACAACTTGAACGTACTCGTCCGAAGTACTCAGTACTCAGTCGTCAAGTCGGCCAACTCTCTACAATGCCATTTCAATGATATCTCACGTACTATCACTGACCACTAGCATCGCGCGACCTTAGTGGGTAGCGGGATGAAGAAACTAAAGTGTAGTGAGATAGCAGAAGTCCTGGCAATTCAAGCCATCGTCTCGGTGGGCCCGGGTTCGACGACAACATCCTCAGAACTTCGGAGAGCCTGAGACAGCTTGAAGCGTGAACTACGTACCACAATTCAGTTTCTCAACATGCGCCTCCTCATTGCCATGTGAGTTCAATAAGCATAGATTCACCGAAGTATAGCCAACTGGTATTGTACTGTATCGATGCCGCATCCCACCAGCAACATTTGTTATCAGGATTCAAGTTCATCATATGGAATGTATCTGTTCCTTCCTGACAATTTGGGAAAATATCTCCAGGGCAGCTTCTGGCTGGAATGCCGGCTGGTTGAGGATGTTCCTGCAATGAGTATCCTTCCATTACACTCACATTGTAACTACACTCACCACTTCATGTCCAGCTTGGAAGACTCGGCTGTTTGGTACGGGAATCACGTATCAACTCCACAGTATAGTGAGACTAGGAAATGGCACGCACGCAAAGCTGAAATTATCGACGTTCTGTATTGCAGCAACGGGTTGTCCCCGAATCGTCATATTCGTGAATGGAGTTCTGTGCAATGTCTCATTGCCGAACCAATCCATATTCAGAGCCACGGCATGACAACCTAGCCAATTGCAGCTAAAAAAAAGTGAGAAATCGAATGGAAGCGTATTGTCAATGACAGCTTACTTGATATCTGCGTCACCGGCCTGGTCCGACGTGGAATGAACTGATGAATATCGTGTCAGATGTAACGACTCACCCAAAGAAGGACCTTGAGCTTCGAGTTTACCAAGGCAGAGAGTTGCGGTAACAACGACCTCGCATCGTCTCCTGTCTTTGTGAATGGTATAAATGGCGCGTCGGGGCATTCAGAATATCTGGCCTGCATTAGACAGACATATCAGTATATTACTGCACGAGTGTCCAAAGACCCACCTCTGCACCAATCCGTTTCATTATATCTGGTCTATGCAGATACTGCACATAAAATTCTGGAGGGAATATGTTGGGCGACGAAGCATTTTGCCGTAGGTCCTCGTCATCTCTATCTCCAACGGCCGGAACAAAGACATTATCAACCTGATCCGAAAACTCATATACGCGTTAGTGGTAGTCGAGTTATATAGAACTTACGCAGAAATCGTCTGCCTGGCTACATATCTTGTTGCTCGCTTGGTCAAAGCCTGCGGCGTAGCAAGCCAGTTCTTGGTCTCTACACCCTCCCTTGCCGAAATAAGCTTCGTTCAGTTGGGCAATGACTGTGTCGTTTTGTAGCTGCCCGTATCCAGGCGCGAAAGTAGCAAAGTCTACGTAGGCTTGGTTCTGAAGTAGAGGGTCAAACCAGCCACTAGAGTGAAATCGATCGAAATGTGAGCACATCCCAAAGGAAGAAGCGAAGATTCCCCTACTTGTTAATCATCAACGCGCTCACGACTATCTTCTCGCCTCGCAGCTTCCCTTCTTCGATGAGCGCATTCTGCTGGTCGAAATATGTGACAAACTCAGGGCCATAATGACCACCATAGCTTTCAGTTGCGAAAACGAACCTAGTCGATGTGGCAGATGTCAAGAGGGGCACCCTAACAATGGATAATGAAACGAATACTCACTCGCGGCTCTCGAATTTGCTGAACTGGGGGCTCTCGAACAAAATTTGAAATACTTTCCAGACAGGAGGGGCGGCGGCGAATGTGCTATTCACTGTTATAGTACCATGGGAGAAACCAGTCCCGATAGGTTGGTCAATATAGATCACTGGGGGAGCAAGAAACGAGGTCAGCAACCCTTTTGAATGATCCAGAACAAGGCATACTATTGCTGATGTTGTTCCAACTATGATCAACAACATCAGTGGTACGACAAAGTGAAAGTACTCATAGATATACCTGAACGGATTGATGACAGTGGAGCTTTGGTCCGGATTGACCAGGCATGGTCCATTCTCTACATGATCAAGTTCCAGTCCTCACTCGTAGAGAGATAGAAATATTATTATATCACCTTGGAATAAGCCGATCATAGATGAACACCCAGGACCGCCATTCAACCTAGAGAATCATATATGCTGCATTGTCATGTAGCTGCCGTGTGTACTCACCACAAGGTGAAAGGTGCAGTTTCTGGATTGTGCCTGGCCTCGAAGAACCAGAACCACTAGCGTGTCCCTCGTCACGAGATTGAACATTGTAGCAAGTAGCAACAGAACTTACGATAGACTGATTGGTGCCAATATCTACGTACCCCGACATCTGTTGTACGCCGGGTGTCGTCTCGCATACACCAGAGTTTGCTATGAATCGTAACTTGGTATCGTCCAGAATGTTGGACGTGACTACCTCGTGAACAGGGGTCAAGTCATCATAAGTTTCCCGAGATAAAGAAGCTGCAGATGCGAAACTGAAACTGAGCAACCCAAGTACTACGACTGAGAGCGACGCGAGCATGCGTAGAACGGAAAACATCGCCGCGACCATGATGGCGAGTCGTGATTAAGGGTAATAACCAAGGCCAGCACACCTCTCGGATTATCGCGTGAGGTGTTGTCGAAGTAGGAACTAAGGGGCAAGTCGTCAGTGTCATCGTCGTTATATATAACATCATCCCTTCCGCGGTGCCGCAAGCACAGGGAATCCTCAGGCGTCCCGCATGGACATTATGGTATCTGATCCAAGTATAGAACGGTCGCTAGATAGAAGCCGAGGTGGGACTAAAACACATCCAGAAGATTGACATGTGGGTACTGCGGTTACAGCAAAGGGAGCCGTAGCGCATGGTGGTGTTGTATCTCCAGGCGAGATTAGATCACCGAGCAAACAAATGCTATGGTGACGTTACGAGCAGGTTTCGATAACACACCTTGCCGTTAATGTAAGTCCACTGTTTCTCAAGACGAGTCCATGGTTTACGGAATGCGGTATTGACGACCCACGCCACAGATTGCGAGACTAGTCTTTCCGTACCATATCCACGTGCACCACGAGAAGGAAGGCTTGAAGAAGCATATCAAACAACAACACTTGAGAATTGAGTGGGAATGGCACTGAAGCGAAGCAGAGAGTTGGCTGCGACGTAATGGCTCGTGGATCATGAGATGTACCGGAATCGAGTTGGGAGCTGAATAGCCAAACGTCGAGGGATCAATAGCCTGACTTGCAATGCGATGACGCTGGGGTGGACCGGATCATTCTGTGCGATGCATATCCTCCTAGATGTGTCAATCCAGGCAACAATATCGATACATTCTTTGGCTGAAAAAAACCGGGCTACAATACTGACCGCTAAAAGGTTTACATACCATATAATGGATACACATAGGGCCTAGTCAACATCGTCGGGATCAACTTCGTGAGGCCGAGTGTCAGCTTCGTCAATTTGTTCCTCGTCATCGTTGTCATCATCCGAGGATTCCTCTTGCTGCTGCGCTCCACTAGCGCCCCAGAAACGACCTAGAACGTTTCGAAGCATCCGCACTGGTAGAGGCTGCGTATCAAATTCAAATCTCAGTAAGAGTGGTATGGCAGCGAATGAGCAAACATACAGCAACATCTTCCTCATCGTCCTCATCGTCCTCACTGTCTTCTTCTGCACTTTCATGTCTATGCGCCTCAAACGGCGGGGCAACAATCCCACCTTGTGCATGAGCCTCCATCCCCTCTACGTCTTCCATCTCCACATCATCTATGTCTCCGGGCATCCCTCCAGGCATGACCACGTTGCCATCTCCCGCGACCTGCGCCATCATCAAGTCCTCCAGCACTTCTGGGAACTGGCCAACCATCTGTGCAAAATGGACGACGCCTCCTGGGAACTGCCTCGCGAGCTGCGGGTGAGCCTCGAAGAAGCCTTGCAATTGTCGTCTAAAGTCCACGTCGGGAATCATTCTTTCCAGCAAACGTTCGTTGGCGCGACGACCACGGGGCCGGACACCGAGGGGATCGTAGTCGTTTTCAAGGCCTTTGAAGAATGTCCCCGAGAGGTCATAGGATGAAACCAGTGTCGGTGGGGGTAATGGGTCGCATGAAAGATTTCTGGCAGCCATGATTGAGGAGGGAATGAAGCCGAGCAAAGTTCGAATATTGGATAGTGACGAAGGAGAAGAAGCTTCCAGGGACAGAAGATGTCGGTAGACAGATGAACGAAGGGGCGCTGATTTTGCGAACGGAGAAGAAGAATAAGACGGGATGGTTGTGGAAGAGGCAACGGCGTTGACAGCGTTTGAAAACCACGAAGGGGAACCATGGCTCTTCCATAGCGATAGGGAACGCTGAACATACAAATGCGCCAGAAGGTGGGTAATCGACTCGGCTTCATTCGAAAGGGATCTGCACGATGTGTCAGTGATATGCACAGAGACGTCGAAACCTATGCCACCATACCTCGCGTCAATGTGTATCTTGAACGCAGACAATTTTCTTACATCATCTCCCACAGACCAATCGGTCTTGTCTGCCAGGAGAGGAACAACCATGGGCCACCGCTTCACGGCCTCCTTCAACGCCTCGGTACTGTTCTCGTGGCTCCCCTTTCCCTCTTTCATATACAACGCCAATGCTCTCGCGTAAGCCCATCCTGGCAAATCGAGAACGTTCAGACGAGGGTTCTTCTGCCAAGAGTCGTGAAGCTGCGAGTGGACGTCCCACAGATCAAGCAGCCATTGAGAGACATTCGCTTTGATTGCTAGATAGTCCAAATGAAGAAGGGCTCCTACGGGTATAATATGAGTACTACAGAGACAACACAACTATATGGTGCAGATCACTTACCATGTGGATCTGTGCTCGGATCGAGTGAATACAGAAGTTTAGCGAATTCGAAGGCAGTACGAACACATCCACGACGTGTTAGGTCACTAGAGCAGAAGTTGTTATTGGACAGCATATGGCCCCTGCAAAGGGATAGAACTCACACTACAGAACGATGTAAGGCGAGAAAGAATCCTCGATTTTCGACACGATCGAAATCCAAGCGATTGACGCCGGAAGTGAGGTTGAACGAACCAGCCCCCAGGAAAGCACGTTCATAGGTAAACAAAGCACGGGAAATGAAATCCGCGGCTGTACTATGCTCTTCTCGATGGTAGTAAATCTCGGAGAGCTGCAATAAGGTATCTGCATGATAGGGGAATAGTCGTAGTGTCTGCCAGAGACCTTCAGGATCTGTCCACGAGATAAGCTCTTTGCATGTCACCCCGACTTGCGGAATCAAGTACATACCACCGGACAACACCATTTGGACGAACGCTCTTGTGACGCCCTTATACTTTTTGCTGTATTCGATTGTCCACAACTTTTCGCCAGGCAGCCAACCATCTTGCCAGCCATGTCTTTCATTGCAATCGTCGATCTCATCCTCGGATAGCAGCCTTACTGAGAGTCCCTCTCGCATTTTGGCAGGCCACCAGCCTTGCTGAGGCTTGGCCAAAGTAGACCGGGTCGTAACGTTCGGGTGTTTTCGTCCAGCACCACCGGAGGGACCGGAGGTCGTGCGATTTGAGGAAACGACTTTTGCGCCGAAGAACTTTCGCATTTCAGCATCCGCGTCAAGATGCTGAGGCGACACGGACAAGAGGGAATACAGTGTTTTGTAGGCCTGATTTTCGGAAGGCGACACGCTCGATGATGATGATGCCATAGGTTGACGAAGGGTAGGGTATTTCACCGCGAGCTCTGCCAGGGCCTGATCCAGATCATCACCCTTATCAACTTTCGCTTTCTGCTGTTGTTTCTTGGTAGCCTTTTTCTTGATTTGTACTTTGGGCATCGGAGTACTTGCAGTAAGTGCCGGGGTCACTGTCCCTGAATCGGCGACAGGATTTGCTGCCTTTGTAACTGTAGGCTTCTTCTTTTTCTTCTTCTGCGAAGAGAGTTAATGGTTGTAGAGTAGCGTTGAAGAAGGCGATCGCTTACGAGCCTTCTTTTTGGATGGCTTATTCTCCTCGCCTTCGTCGTTACTACTGTCTTCGGTGTTCATCAACTATTGTAGTGACAGCATTCAATATCGTCGGGAAGTTTCAAGGTCTCGATGACTTACTGCTGCAAAGCCAGAAGATAGCGAAGTTGGTATAGCTTCTTCTTCCTCCTCGTCATCGTCGTCGCTTTCGTGAGATTGTGGGACTTTTGTTTTGGCCTCTAGAGCGGCTAGTTCTTCTTGTTCCCTCAGCTGTCTTTTGCTCAACCGCGGTGGCATGGTAACAAAAGGACAATGACTGAATCAGAGATGTCCTCCGACTCTCCGAGAGATTCAGGCTTGTGACTGTTGCAACTTGACGTAGTGTGAATTGTAGGTTGCCCGTATTAGTCACGTATTTGAAGGACTACACGGCCAGACAGTCCAGTCAACGCAAATATGATTCAGGGACTTTCATGTAGTTTTCATAAGAAAATCATCACGTTTCCACAAAGAAATCATCAAATTATCACAAGAAAATCATCAAATTATCAAAACCTAAGTTTGACGGAAACGTGAAAACTCGCCTATCTCTTAGATCAGCGCTCAGCGCTCAGCGGCCGCCGGGGACAACATCAACGCAGCAGAGCTCAAAAAAAGAATGCGCCCGGCACAACTCGAACCCTGCGCAACCTGTGGTAAACGACCGCAGAGTCAGGGTACAGGCCTAACCACTCAGCCATTTTACCCTTTGTTGGGTTAAGTATATTTGGATAATGTACCGCATGTGTTCCCCTACCTTCAGTTACCAACATGCTCATTTCAGCATCAAATGTTCGTGAATGCATAATGCTGCATCATATTTGAGTAAACGCGATACGTCATATATCTCAGTCTCAGTGTATTTCAAGTCGAAGGCATGGTGGATGAATGTGCCAACACTAGTGAGGCTTGAGTCCGAATTTTCGCTAAGTCCAGTTACCGACAGAGGCAGCCGACTGGCACTTGACATTGTCACAGTGGTAATGTGAATGCTTCTAACAAAGCCGAAATGGCTGAGTGGTATAGATGATGGACTATGTTGCTCTATGCGGGGTTCGACTCGTGGTAGTCGCTTTTTTTTTTCACTCGGTGCTATCTTCCTTGCAAGCGCCTTCATATGATCATCGGTGATCTGTACGTGATGGGAGAATTTTCATGTCCCCGTCACACTTAGATTTTGATAATTTTTTGATTTTCTGATGAAAACTACATGAAAAACCCTGAATCATATTTGCGTTGACTGGACCGTCTGGCCGTGTATAAGGCGCGCCGACTACGCAGCCAGAGCCTGAGACGGAGCCATGCTTTGTTTGCGCGTGTTAGGAACACAAGTACTTGCCCTTTATGGACGAGCTCTGAGTCTACGCTGGCGGCCGAACTCCTTTTTCCGTGCATTACAGAACCCCATCATCCGAGTACTCAGTGAGCAGTGGTATTATCTGCTTTTGGACTCATCTGAATCGCTGTGAGTTGCCTTCTGAACTTTTCCTTGAAAGTTTTGCTTGGCTCGTGTTGAATCAGCGACCCGGAGCCTTCAATTTCCCTTTTGTTTAATTAGACTGCGTACTCCCCATCAAGTTACCTTGGACGTCGACTCGGCTTAGCTCACTTCAGGCTTGGTCATAGATATTAAAAATGCATTATGAAGCTTCCAGTGGCATGGTACCCTGGTCAATAATATTAACGATTGCGTAACACACTAGCAGACATTGTCGGGACCAGCGCCTGACCGTCATCGACATACGCGTCCCTTCGGCTGCTGTCAAATTTTCGTGTATTTCCACTCACGCTTGACACGTACGTATGCTGGCCCACTATCTCAGTTGTCATATAGGTGAAACGTGCAAAGAGCCCGTTGACCGAACCCCTAGTTAAGTGGAAACACGCAAATATCCCAAGGGTGATGGCGAGATCTGTCGCCACAACAGTCAAATTCCCTGTCCCGACGGTATCGGTATACATTTAGACATTGCTTTCTGGCGTTTTTAGATGAATTCTCCCTCGCCTCTTATTATCGTCGAATTCGACTTCCAGCCGCCTCAAGAAGGTAAGTACCATGTTCCGACGGAATCGGTGAAGGATGCGCTAATAGGCTGCGTCTGATACTGAGTGAACGTAACTGCGATATTCGAAAGCAGACATGAGGATGGTATAAAAGGAGTGTGCAGCTAAATTAACCCAATCCAATACGCCTTGAGTTCCTACAAACATTCGACATGTCT
The DNA here is from genome assembly GCA_022160315.1 of Panus rudis PR-1116 ss-1. Taxonomy (NCBI): domain Eukaryota; kingdom Fungi; phylum Basidiomycota; class Agaricomycetes; order Polyporales; family Panaceae; genus Panus; species Panus rudis. The sequence goes on from MU275280.1 coordinate 74,655, forward strand.
TCTGCTGCAAAGACCTCCATCTTCATCACTGGTGCCACTGGTATGTCTTATCTTGCGAGATGTTTGAACCGTGTATACTCATACATCTGTCTTCACTGAGGCTATCTCGGTGGTTCTGTACTCAGCTGTCTTCTCACTCATCCGAGCGCGAGCAATTTCGAGATAACCGCCATAGTCCGCTCCCCCGAGAAAGCAAATATGCTCGAGAATTTTGGTGTGAAGACCGTTATCGCTTCTTTGGACGACGTGGATAAGATCGAGAAGCTCGCTTCTCAATGCCACGTTGTCTTCTCATGCGTACGTTTTCTCCAGTCAATTGTGTTTCCCTACAATGCCCGAATTCACGACATTCGGTATAGGCGGATGCAGACCATATTCTGTCAATCAAGACCATCTTGCGTGGTCTTGAGAAGCGCCATGCTACCACTGGAGATCGACCTGTTCTCATTCACACCGTACGTGCTTCACTGAACGCTCTCCGTCAATAACGCTGATGGTATTATGACATTTCTACCGACAGTCTGGAGCCGCAATCTTTGGCGATGATGCCAGAGGATTGTACGCAAGCGAAACAATATGGGACGACTCCGACTACAAACGCATCGCTGCTATTCCCGAGACCGCGCTACATCGCGATGTAGATACCGCCATTGTCAAAGCCGACGAAGCTGGATACCTACGCTCTTATATCGTTGTTCCCGGCACAGTCTACGGTATGGCCACAGGTCCCCTTGTGGAAGCTGGAATCGCCAACCCGCATTCCCTTGCCATTCCTTACATGATCAAGACTGCTATCGCCAGGGGTAGGGCCCCCGTAGTAGGCAAGGGTCTCGCGAAGTGGGCCGGTGTTCACATCGAAGATAGTACGTGACCTGTCACCACAAATACAGTAATACGTTGGAGGTTGATATCTTTTGTTCACGTAGTGGCTGATCTCTACATCACGTTGTTCGATGCTCTTCTGAGAAACCCTGAGAACGTTGGACACGGCGTGGACGGATTCTACGTGGGCGAGAGTGGAGAATATAGCTGGCTGGACATATCCAAGGCCATCGGCGAAGCCCTTGCTGCACTCGGCGTTATCAAGGACCCTGAACCCACTCCCTTGACTACAGACGAGCTTATTATGTATTTTGGCTCAGAGGTTCGTCAGCACTTCGGTAAATTGCAGCTGTCATTGAGCCGATGGGATGGTTCTAGGAAAGAGGTCTTATTGGCGGAACCAATGCCCGCGCCAGAGGCACCCATTCTCGCTCCATCGGATGGAAGCCTAAGTACACCACTGATGATATGCTCGCGAGCATCATGCCGGAGGCTCAAGCCATCTTGAAGGAATTGGCGGATCAGAAAAGCGTATGAAGTGCCTTCACCGCTAGTTACACCTTTTGCGGTGCGATATTTTAGGACTGTGGGCTACTGTTTCGGCTGGTTCCTGCGTTCATCGTACGACCATCGCTAGTAGTACACTGCTTACTAAACAGTCCTTCACCGAACTCTCTCGTGGCGATTGCTATTCGAAATGATAGTCGCAAATGTTCACAAGGCTTCATGTCACAAATCTCTGTCATCGCAGGTCATGACACCGGTACTTACATATCTCGCCTTCAGATCTCGTCCATTGTCCTGTACGGTGCAAATTGCCATGCGAGCCATGGGACTTGTACGTGCAGCTTGTATTAAGCAATTATAAGGCAAAACGATGGGGTATGCTCTTGATAACTTAGGGCCGCTGCCTATAGACTCCCTCTGGTACGTGGAGATCACTAAGACTCATCGATATCGTTCGGTTTTCTCACTCCTATGTTCAAATCCTCTTTCGTTCTGTCATAGGCCATTTGGTATCGTCTCATCAAATGATACCGGACGGAACGATGATTGCCAATACGACGCACATCACGGTATGTAAATGAAGCTTCCTATCCTCGTTCCCGGGCCCGAATCATCAAAACTATACTACAAGATAGCCTATAGACCTAAGAGAAGAACGATTTTGATGAAATTGACGGATGCCAAAGTACTGGGGACACAGAGCATCCGTCACCGTTGACTACCGTTCACTCGTAAACATGAACGTTCCAAGTCTCGTCATTCGTGGCGGGTGCCATACAATGCGTATGTTTGTGCGACGGCTTCCACGGCTTCCACGGTTTCGACTCATGGCTTTTACGGTTTTTGCGGTTTTCCACGGTATGAACGGCTTTCACCGTTTCACGGCTTAGACGATGAGGGACTCAGTCAACTCTTGCGGTATGTGTATTTGGTTTGTACGCTTTGATGATTGCTTCGCACTGCGGGTGCAGAAGTAATTACCCGATCCATCATCTCACCGCCTATCTGTTTGAGTTCCCCAAATCTTCTAAACAATCAAGCAACACGGTCGCAAAGTAGGGGTAAATCCAGATGTCAATACATGGTCCACGTGGTCGTCAAGGCGTGCTGATTCTACTGCGGGTACCCTGGCTCTAAACGGTGATGGTCGGCCAATAGTCGAGTTGCGCCATTTCGAGGTGAGGAGCTAGAAATATTCAGCCTTTGCTTTTACTTATTTAACGTTCAACAAGTTAATAAACTCAGGATTGTTATGCGGTATCGACCGCCATATTGAATATCTTGCAGTAAGCACAAGTGGTGGTATCGGCTAACAGGCTCACCTCCGCATCCCTGAACCGTCCGCCTGCTCCACCACCGCATCGAACATGGAAGCAGACTACTGATGTAAGTACGACATGATTCTGAACCCCGTTCTGGTCCGTTTTAGGCTTTGTGTCCTTCGATGAGGCGCAAATCATGCTGCTAACCACACAGGACGAAACTTGCAGGGTCTCGTCCAAGATAGGAGACACGCGATGTCATGATAATCTCGGGATGGCCATTCACGAATGTATATAAGGTGGTGTGCGTGCCGCAGCCATTCCTCAGCTGGTCTCTTTCCCTCCTCTCATCGTTAACAGGTCTTCTGGTTCTGGTGCTGGTCGGTACGTGATGAAGCTTTTCTTCCTTTGAACCCGGATACTCAGTCTGTCGTGCTGCAGCCAATCCACTCTCCTTCGCGTTCTTGTTAACGTCTCTGCTACATCCTTTCTATTCCTGGTGTGCCATAAAAGCCCTCCACAACTGTTGCCTTACTTCCGTCATCCTCGTTGCCCACCCCAAACTTCGTTCATCGCAAGCATGCGTATCTCCACTGTCTACGCCGTTGCTCTTGCAACCGCCGCTGGTCCTGCTGCGTTTGCTATCCCTCTGGATGCCCCTCCAACCGAATTGGGTGCGGCCAAAGGCGATTACATCGTGCACGAGCTCGCGCGTCGTTTGGACACCGACGAGAGCGGCGCACTATCTGACGCCGTCATGCGCGTCCTAGAGAAGCGTATGCCCAAAGCTGCACCCGGCAGCGGAAATCCTGGTGGTAGCTCTCGCGGCGGCGGTAGTAACCCCCCACCTGGTGGCTCCCTACTCAACCGCCTCGGACCTCCTGCACCGGGCCAGCAGCCTCAGCAGCCTCCACCGCAACCTAGTAGTAGCTCTTTGCTTTCGCGTCTAGGTCCTCCTCCTCCCCAACAGCCGTAGCAGCAAGCGCCACCTTACCAACAACCGCCGCCCTACGGACAACCACCCCAAAACGTGCACGTCCAATTCAACGAACGGGTACTTGCAGCGCAGCCGCACCGGCAGCGCAACCGCCTTAGACACGGTCGAGCGTCATATGAAGAATGATCAAAACGCTCCGAAGCTACGTGAGCATGGTGCCACGGATGTTGTTATCCAGTAAGTCTCTCCTGCATTGTATTCACTGCAACGATTCTCTGACTCATCTTTTGTAGCCACGGTCCACACGTTTCTCAATCTGAGCATGGCAACCGAAACACTAGTTACAATGCGTATAATGCTGGCGGCAACCTTGTGCAGGGTGCGCATGCACCGGGTCGTATGTTCACTCCTACGGACCAAGCCTATATCCAGAGATGGTAAGTCGAACGATAGCCCCATCCTTCAGGAAAAATAGTGACATAGATTACAGGGGTCACATTAGTCAAACCAATCCCAGTGCCGGGGGTCAACAGGATAGGCATGTGGATATGTCACGTCCCCCGCCGCCGCCTCCTCCTCGCGGAAGGGGTCGTGGTCGTGGCGCTCCTTACTAAAGGATTAGAAAATGTAGCAATGATGTGCTGTATTGATCGGAGGAGTTCCGAGCTAAATATCACAGTCACGGTACATTCTACAAATGCACTCAGAACGTACGCGACCAGCAACAGGAACTACGAATGGGGATGCTGATCCTCGGGCATCATATCCATGACGAGCTCAAGCCAGGTGTGATCCATGGGTTGCTCAAGGTTACTTCTGTCTCAGTGACAGGAACTGGAGTCAGTGTTTCTGTGCCCACCCGCCGTCGGCGGCTTCCATTGCTTACTAGTCACCATAACGTGGCCTTCTGGAGTTACTCAATTATGGGGTACCTGTTTGCAAGCTTTCATTACTTACTTGCCAGTGAATGGTAATTAGTACTTCGCCGAGGTCCTCGGAGTCACGTGAATGACGTTGTCCTTTTCCAGCGTCACCATGACACTGACAGGGCCCTTGAAATCAGCAGCGGCACACAACAAAGCTCAACTCATCTTATCTTCGCCCGATGAATAGTGACCTAACTCTGAGATGTTGTTTTTGAGAGCTCAGAGGGAGTCGAAACCCAAACAGGCAGTGAGTCATCCGATGAACTGGCACTTGAAAATCTAGAAACTTCAAGGTTATGGAATATATATCGTGTGTCCGCGGGGACTCGGAGAGTAGTACTAGTGCATATGGTGACTCTCTTCGCAACTTCAGTTATATTTTCCCGAGCTAATCAACCCTTCATAATCATGCAGGGACGAGCTTTGCGGCTAGCAGCACGTAATTGCCTCATCGCGCCGCCCATATATTTGAGGTCCCGAGATCTAGCAAGTTACTACGGCGCGATGAGTACATCTGTCAATGCACGAGCTCGGGATTGTCATGTTTTACTGCGGGAGATTTGCTTGGAAGACGGGAAGGGTGACAGTCCAAGCATGTCTCGGCGCACATACTGATCCACATCTCGGGAATAGGTTATTCTGGATTTCTCATAATTCAAGCTGGACTACTGCCAGCTGTAGGTAAGAACCACATCATGATCAGACCTTCTCCGAAGGCTTTTCTCAAGTCTAAAAACTATTTGAGATCGTGACATCTACTCATAAGAGTGAACATGATATTGACTAGGATGCTGGATAGCTTTGGGGCCGAGTCATTCGGAAGTGTTGCAAGCCCGGCTAAAAGACCCACTTCAACAGACGTCTGACGCGGTATGTCATCCCATGAATTGTCATCGCAACTTGCACGGAGCGCCTCGATGTACGGTCAAGAAAAATTATTCTGAATCCTGCGGTGGTCCTTTCATTCGATTCGGCAGCAAAAACTGTGAGATATCTTCCAAGTTCGATCATGAGGTCAAGAGTCACGGTCAAGATGCTTCCGGCGTCGTCAGAGGCGAAAGTATATAAACTGATCCACTTGTACCAATGGTTCCTCAGCTGGTCTCCTCTCTCATTGCCAACGAGTCTCTCGGTACTGGTGCTGGTCGGTTCGTACCCAATCTTATCTCGTTTGGTGAACATTATTCTAAACATTTGTCATGCAGCCACATCCACTCTCATTCACGACCTTGTTCACGTCTCTGCCTCTTTCCAGTACCCTGCTTTCTGTCCAAAACCTTCTTAACGTCTGCAACCCTTTAGGTCATTCCTCTCGACATCTTCTCCGTCTTACCATGCGTCTTTCTTCCATCTACGCTATCGCCCTTGCAATCACTGCTGCTCCCGCCGCATTCGCTGCCCCTCTGGGTGCCCAGCAGACTGCGATGAGTGCGGCAACAGATGATATCATGTCCCACTTGCATGAGCTCGCGCGCCGTTTGGATACTCATGAGAGCGGCGCACTATCTGCCGCTTTTGTTCAGGCAGTCCTGGAGAAACGCATGCCGAACCGAGCAGGTGAATGGTCGAGGTCAGCCCAGGGTGGCAACTACTACGCTGGAGCTGGCAGCTCGTCGGCTTACGCCCTGCACCCTGACGCTGTGACCTCCATCAGAATGGCTGGTGCAAATACATATCAACAGCAAGGGCGAATCCCACCACAAGGGAATACCCTCCCGGGCGGACCCGGTTCCGTGCTGCCTAACGGAAAGATTGTGTGAGTGCATCTGTTCCCGATCACCCCATAATATGTTGCTGGATATGTTTCTCGCAGTGGCGCAAGCAACTCGTCCGAGACGGTTCGTCCGCCTCATCCTCAGATTGGTAGGCACCGTTGCGACGCATGCGCAGCCAGGGCAAGGATGATGGGTGGAGGGCCGGTAAAAGTGGATCCGAAGCCACCGACCCCCCCCGGGTCGGGTCTTATTTCTCCCCCACCTAGAGGTATATAAGAATAAATGGTGATCTTGTTATTAACCTCATATCTCTGTATTTTATACTGAAGCATCAATCTCAGGAATAGCCTTGGGTTCACCAACCCTCGTGCTCAGGTCAATTGGCCTGTCAGGCAGCCGAGGCGCGTGGATAACTCCCCGAAACAATCAGTGTCGCCCCCTGCTTGGTTGCAGTGGTTGTAATGGTCTGAGTGCGGGGAGAGTAGTCGTTGACGTACTATCTGAAGGGTTAGAAAATGTAGAAACCATGTATTGAGAGGAGCACGGAGGTGCTGGCCCTGAATGCTACTCTACCAGTCTCAAACCATATCTGAGGAAAGTGGCGTACCTTTTTGTTGGCTGGTATCTTTTGCGCATACATAGTATGGACCGTCAGGCTTCGGTATACTTACATTGAGAACCAGTACTCAGAACTTCTTCTCCGCCGCGCCGGACACGCACGCCACTCACGTGACCGTGTATTTGTGTACGGCGCCTCCCAATCTGCTGGGGGGTCTGTGAATTTTACGCGGAGGGACGCGCTCAGGCTGGCGCGCACGCGTAGAGACGCGTACGCTTCACGCGCAGCAAAGCGTACATCGACGCGCTGTTGACGCGGCATCAACGCGTTTCTGCGTCTTGTGACTACTACGTCTTTGTGCTCTCGCATTGGATACAAGCTCACCTTGTGTCCTTTGTCAACCGAAAAAGCCCCAATATTTGTACACAAACCCACGACCGTAAGATATATTCGCCAGACCCCATTTTTCTATGAAGTTGGCAGCAGAAAATAGCAATAATGAACAATCTCGAGTCCCGCGCAAGGCACAGTGTGGGCCGCGCTTCCAACGCGCTGACGCTCCTGCGCCGCGTCTCCTGGCGCGTTAGTTGCGCCTTTACGCGCAATTGACGCGTATTAGTAGTCATGTGATCCGCGTCTCTGACGCGTAAACGCTCCTGCGACGCGGTAGTGCCGCGTCTTCTGACGCGTCTCCCCCCGCGTCGATGTATATGCAACGCGTCACAGACGCGGATATGGTGCGCACTCCGACGCGTCGACGCTGTTACCTCTTTCACGTTGACCAACTGGGGCGCTTAGGGTGTAATATTCATTTTTGATACTGAATCTGCATTTTCAATGCATTGCCATCGTGACAGTGACCTTAGTTGAGGATCCTTGTGTGCCCGCCTGTACATTCATTGATCATAATACAATGTTGGATGCATTAGTTAAATGCTGATCACTTAACCTTACAGCGGCCTGGACTGCCAGTGACAAGCTTTAAGGCGGAAGATAGAATGTAGTACCTTACAAAGGAAGGCAAAGCGCGATGACATTCAATCTTAAATAGAGAGTATGATATGGATAAATCTCAGATGCAAAACAAACCTGAGGCAGAAGTTGGGAAACATCCTCCTTTGAATACTTTCACTAGTATACTACTATACTATGTGCCTCTTCTTTCAGTGTAGGATACATGTATAGCCTGGCCTCCACAAAGATGAGTCTAAAATTTGTGTCTGAGAACTCATCAACTTCTTGAAGTTGAGGAGAAAATTTGAATGTATCTAACTTGTAGTGGGAACTCGGGTACACAACCATATATAGCTGGGAGTGTCACACCTACATGACACTGCATGCAATTTCGCAATTTGTTGAGCAGGAAAACATGGGAACTTTCATTATTATTACTCTGCACTGTCAGCTTTACCAACGGGAAGCGCTCAACTTACGCTTTGAAGTCGACGCCGCATGACGCGTTGCCCAACCCATCGACGCATCAGTGCAAGCACATGCAAGCATCGCCGCGCCTCTACGCTTAAGGGCAGACGCGGAGCGTCTATCCGCGTCTCTGCGCGTCCCTCAAGACCCTGCGTGTAAGCCTACGCGTAAAATTACAGGCCCCCATCTGCTGGCACCTCTGTTCTAGTCTCCTCCGCAGACCTTACTGTTACGGGTATCTATTTTCCCCTTATCTTGATCATCATCTTTATCTGTTCCCATGCTATCTTCTTATCTTGATCATCTGTGTCTCTCTGATTTCCTTTTCTGGCGTAACCCATGTAACACTATCTTGGCATTCTCACATGACCCACTGCTAACTCAACTCAGTTCTCCTTCTGTACCTTCTTTCCCTCGGACTCGTTATGACTCGTCCTCATTTCCTCTTTTGTCTTATTCTTCTCATTTTTCCTTGGACCTACTTCCTCTATATAAAGGGCTCTGTCTTGTAGCTAGTTCCCCATCTTGGCCTACGAGATAATACACTCTAACTCTTGCATCACTCTCGACTACTTACCCTCGACCCTTGGATCTCGGACTCGGGTGATGCCCTCGAACCCCTGGATTGTTGAATTAGAACTTGTTG
>MU275281.1:0-83175 GCA_022160315.1 Panus rudis PR-1116 ss-1
GTCCAACTGTGACCCCATCAGTTACAACTGCGCGAATGATAGCTGCGAAGAGCAATTGCAATGAGTATCAATCTCGCAAACACAGCTTATGCGTGACTTACATTCTTGACCGTCCACAACTCGAGTAGCACAGCATTGGTTGCAAACATGCGCCCACTCCTCCTGACCGTGTTCGACGATATGCAGATTGCGCTCATAGAGAGCAGCATTGATTCGAATCTGTCGCGGCGCATTATTTTGTAGTATAAGGGGCTTGGCAGCATATTCATGATGGTGCCGAAGCAAGGTGAGGAGAAAGAACGCATCAAGTACTTTGGGGCCGTCAAGGATATGGGACTTGCCCCATGCGGGAGGATAACAAAGAATGGCATCTTGATGCTGATCATTGTAGATCCGAGCATTATTTGCACTAGATACCCTATGCCATGAATGAATGTCAGATCAGATAAGTATTCATTTGAACATAACATACCAAGCGTGAACCATGGACGCTGTGAAACTAGCGCACAGAGAGGTCTCAAGGAAAGAATGTGTTGATACATGGATCGCCGCTGGAATAGCGCCACCATAATATGTGCGCTCTGACCGGTGCCCATGCACATAGTAGCATGGGTAATAACGTGTATAGCAATCTGCGAAATGAATCAGGAAGACAAGTTAGAATGTCAAATAATAGTACTTACTTCGACAGTGAGCAGAAAAGGACAACGCCGGTACAGGTCCAAAGTCTCGAGAGAAGTAGACACACTTGATATACTTGATACCGGTAAGGGCACGCTGTCCCTGTTCTAGGACCTCACCCCGACCACGGTTAACATGGGTGCATTGTGGGTCAAGGCATTCCCGCACAGGGGGATAGAAGGTGTGAAACGCTGAGTGAAAGGAGGTTTCAGTAGTGTTATACGTCACTCTAAACAGGGGACTTACCAATGTCTTCTGCAAGTCCATGTGTCAGAAATATATCCAACAGCTCGCGCGAACGGAGATGAGCCAGAGGCTCGTGGTTGAGGACTGTGGGCGCCCATACCATGTGACGTACTACATCCCAACAATCGTCGAGGACTTCTTGCTGAGTCCGCATAGAAAGTGCCCGGAGTTGAAGACTTGATGCCAAGAATCTCTTCACGTTTGCGGGCAATGTCAAAGGCGGGCCAGAGCGACCGTTTTGCTGCCATGATATGTAAGGTTTCAGGGACTGAAGAAGATGCACGCATAATAGTAGGTTATCGAGTGTCAGGTAGCGCAGGAGTTCAGGGCGACGAGTGAGATAAGGGAGCAGCTGTTGAAGGAACATGTCGAAAGGCTCATTCAGGGAGGGGGGACAGCTGAGGGGGTACCAGAGGGCAGGAAGACATTATATATGCAGACCGGATTCAAGTTGAAGCAGGGCCGAGTTCGCAAAGTTGAATCTGATTCAGTTTGATTCAACTTCAAACCGAATCAATCTGAATCGAAATCGATTCCAAATGTTCAAAATCGAACCATAAGCGCCGGAGTAATTTCGTGTCTGAATCTAGCGGATTCAGGCACCGCTGCGCGGTGCGCCGCACGGCTGTGGGCTCTGGAAATTCAACTTTCTGCGAGCATCGGGCGATACTTTGACTTCAACTTATCCTCCCCTTGCCCTCTTCCAACCTGAAAGGGTCAAAAAGTCAGACACAAACAAGCAGTACCAAAATCTATCCAGGATGCCACTCTGTACTCGTAATTCCAGCTATTTCCAGCTATATGCTATGCTATATACACGGAAGAAACGCAGTTCGAACTCGAGTTCGAGGAAGCTATGTACTGTATACTGCCAACTGATGCTGCCGGCGGGACTCTACTACTGATCCGGTGGTGGCGAAAGAGTATTCACAAACGAAAATGGAGTGAGGGGATGATTTGCACACGAAAGGGAAAGGAGAAGTTGCAGGTTGCAGGGTTGCAGAGATATGGCAGGGAATGAAGCTGAAGCGAGAGACGCAAAAGATAGAGACGCAAAAATAGAGAAAAAAAAGAAAAGGAAGCAATATACACCAAATAAAATTACACCCTCTACAGCTAGCTAGCAACTTGACATTGCTAGAGTCTATCTAGAGAGAACGGAGACGACATCCCTTTTTGGCAGAATGTTTGAGTTGAGTTGTGAAGTGACTTGTGCGAGATAGCAGGAAGAAAGCGATTGAGATTGCGAGGAGGGGTACGGGTCTGGGGAGTGCGGGGTGTGGGGTGCGGGGAGTAGAGGAAGGGACGGGAGAGATATGCAGGTGAGATGAGTCGTAATTCGAGAAGATGCAGCGGGGAAGACGGCAGAAGGCGGGAAAGAGCGTGATTTCTTTGGGTGAGAGACGGGATTTGTAACTGGCAGTGAGCAGTCGAGCGAAGACGATGCGGAAATGGAAGATGATAGAAGTAGAAATCGAAGTCGAGCCCGCAAAAAGACCATGATACCGATACCCATTGCACGAGAGGGGGTAAAGACACACCCAAGCACTCGACGCAAAAAAAGTAGAAAGATAGCACGACAACAGGCTTGAGGTCACGACATGAGCCGTTCACCCCAAACAAGTCGATGTCTATGCGCCCGCACAGCTCCGCGCAGCGTAATCCAAGTAATCCACACGCAAGTCAAGAACACCAAAGCGAATAAGAACCGCTACAATCATTTGCAAAGCAGACGGAAATCACAAGGATATGATGATTAGCAATATGTTAAACGCAGATATAACGAGAAGAGGCTTACAATCAGCGCTTTCAATTTCGCACTCACGGGTGCATCACGGGTGAAGATGATTGCTCGGAGACGGAGGGGGATGGGCGTGTTTAGCCATTCAAGGGAAGAAGCCAAGTCCCGAGCCTGTGCTTTGCCGTTAGTACGCGTAACGAACGGCCGAGGGAGTATGTCGAGCAAAGCATCACCTTGTCTCGTCCTCTGTCGTAGATGTGGCGGATATCTCGGACTTGGTGTAGGACTTCTGGGAGGTGCTGTTCGAGCTCGTTCAGTGCCTTTGAGTCATCTGCCAGGGACCGGAGGAGATGGGGGATGGTCGAGTTCAAGGCGTATTTCGACCGTCTTTGGGTGTTCTACGTCGTGCAACGTCAGCCGAGGTGACAATGAGAGTATGGATGGTACGCACCTGCAGTTTCTGAATTACTTCGCGAAGTATGGTATCAATAGCACGGGAATTACTGAGGTCTGTCGCAAGCTTGGACTAGAGGGGCGGTGAGTAGTGTGAGCACCGGACACGCTTAAGTGTGATTACCTCCAAGTTCTTGATGCCCGTCTCATACTGTGCTGACCGGCGCGACGCAGACTCGCACAAGGATTCAAAATGACTATAGTACCTGCTCAACATCGGTGTGGCGGATGGAGGTCGAAGTAGGACGCACTCTGCAGAGCCCTTCTCAGACACCAGACTCGACCGCTGCGACTCCATTTGTTGTAATGTACAGAGAGATGTCCAGGGATCCAAAAAGCAAGTGGGGGTATATGGGAGCGAAAAGGAAAGAGCAAAAGCGCGGCCGAAGGGAGAAGAGATGTCGAATCGGGGTATATAAGGACGGGGGCGGTGCGGGCACAAGGGGGGGAGGAGGAAAAGTCTGAAAGGTTGAATGAAGGGGGCGTTGTATGTAAGTCATTGCGCGCTTGGGCTCATTGCGCGCCTCATTGCGCGCCTCATTGCGCGCCTCATTGCGCGCTTGGGCTCATTGCGCGCCTCATTGCGCGCCTCATTGCCATCAGCGACTCCTCCTCGGCAGCCCCGGCCCGCGCCCTCTGCTTTATGAAGGGCAATCGCCGCCCCCCGCCAACCGACTGATGCTGCCTCGAGGTCATTTTTCGCGCAATTTAAATCCATTTAGCATATCGCTGCTCGCCACGAGGCTACCTATCCCAGGAACAACGCCCCCCATGCCACCCTCTCGCTCTCAGCTGCTCGCATCCGCCCAGGCCCTCTGCAACGCCTTCGCATCAAAAGCCCCCATCCCAGAGCTCCTCGCACACTTCTCCCACACCCATGCCGTGTCCGCTAGAGAACACGGTCTCCCCTTCCTCGCCCCCTTCCTCGGCCGCACCTTCACGGGCCTCACCGGCGACAACTCCATCGAGTCCTACTTCAGCCTCTTGCAGAAGTATCTCACCTACGAGGACATGAGCTTCGGCTCGTGGGTCGTCGATCAGGAGGCCAGGAAGGTCAGCTGCAAGGGGCAGGCTCGCTTCCGATGGATAGAGGGTCAGGGCGAAGGTCATGCCTGGAATGAGTATTTCGCCTACATCCTTGATTTCGATCAGGATGCAAAGGTCACCGACTATCAGGTCTGGGCAGACTCGGGGGCTGCATACCTCGCACGCACGGGCAAGCTCAATGACGTTCGAAAGGTACGTACAGGTGCTTTACATTGCCCTCGTAAAGCTTATCCTCCGCAGGAGTATGAGCAGGAGCAAAAAGTCTGAGTGAATAGAGAAGTGCAGTTACCCAAGTGTATAGTATACCAGATCGATCAATGAGACAGGTACTCTTCTTTCTCTAACCTTATCTCCTTCGTCAAAAGTATCTGCAGGGATCTGGAACAAACAAGCTACAGCGAGCAGAACAATGAAAGCATCTCGTCTCGCGTGCAAAGGTATCGCCATTGCTCCCATCTTTAAGAACCTCCTGCTCGAACCTTAGATGGAAATCCGATATCGCCAAAATCCCGTCCGCGTTCGCTGCTTGCAAGCTACAGCGTGTCAGGTAACGTACACAACGCCCTAGGCGATTTTTATCTTCTCTACGCTCCTCTCCCAACGTGACCCTCCCCAATACGAGTCCCGTCTATGTTTGCAATCGATTGTGGCAACTCTCGGTGACCCCTGGCCTACGAAACATAACCCCCCACAATAGATTCGGTCTCTCGCATTTGATGAAGTAGTGACATCGGCCTATTCACTCTGGACTAGTTGGAGTTCAATGCGTTCCGCTCGAGGTCATCCAGACGTCCCCTAGGCTCGCACAGTGCGGCCTTTACAACCCTTCTTCCAAGCCGCATTTCCTTCGGAGGGCTCGGAGCTTGCTTGGAAGGGCTGATCTCGCCGAGGTCGCGTACCTCGCACGTGACCTCCACCACCGTCTTTGACTCTTTTCGTACTGATTTGCACCTCCGAGAAGCCTAACACGTTTTCTTTTGGGACTGATGACAATTGAATGGTACAGTTCTCATCAGCTTTTACTTTTAGCAATCGTCATCTTTTGAGAGCGTTACGTCTAATGCGCCAAGGATATCTTCTGTGAAGGCGAAAGAGGCTCTGTTCACTCCCTGTTCCAACTGTCACTTGACATCCCCCTTCCCTGTCTGGATTCTGGAAAGGTCTGCAACCGCTGTAGTCCATGTATGAATGGGACGGTATATGAATGGGACGGGGCCGTTCAGTTTTTGACGTTTGAGTTTCCCCCCTCTCCCTTCTTAGCTTATTTCCCATTCGCGACTTCGACTTCTTTCTCCGCATTGGTAGAGAGCCGAGAGGTGAAAGCTTGGAAGCCTTGGAACCTCGTTCCACCGAGGCTTGTTACTGTATATAACGTCCTTGCGTCTCCACCGTCCAACCCCTCTTGTCCGAGCTCTTACGTCCCTTCCCGTCCGGACTTCAACGCATCCCCCGTTCCCCGCCCTCCGTCCCGACGCCCTAACCACCACTTACACAAAAAAGTCTAAAAACTAAAAACAATGCAGCTGACACTAATCTTCCTCGCCTCCCTCACCCTCCTCTCCACCTTCCTCCTCGCTCCCACACCCTCCCACGCCTCTCCCACCCCCATCCAAATCGCTGCCCCGCTCAAACGAATGACGAACGCCGAAAGACTGTCTAGAGGTCTTCCACCTAATGCGCCTGTATTTAAACGACTCCAACCAGGTCAACATCAGAACCAGGATCGTGATGCGCCTACGAGGGTTCTGGCGGCGAGGGCTTCGCCTTCGTCTGTGCCCCCGAATAGACCTGTTAGTTTGAGTGGGCGGATACAGGTTCGGACGGTTGAGGGGAACTCGGTTGGGTATGTGAGGAATTGGGAGTCTGGGATGTGAGTTGTCTTTTGGTTTTCACTTTGGTGTTTGTCGACCTGCAGTTATGTTAATTTCATGTTGTATTTGACGTAGATCGGGTGTTAGTTTTAGTACTTTACCCACTGACCAGCTTCACGTCCAATTCAATACTACCGCTTCCGGGAAAGGACCTTTCGATATCATCGCTACGGTTCGTATCCTCCCATATTTCCCATTTCTTGTCATGAAGAATACTAACATGCGATGTTTTCTGTTTTCCCTGTGCTCATTCTCATCACATCGTGCTGTTATGTAGAACCCGAACTTCCCGGCTCCGTTTTACGTCGGCGCGAAGAGCGGGTCCCTTGATTTCGGACGTGGAAACTCAAAGTACGTCTCCCCTCTCCCTTTCCCCCTTTCGATTTGGGTCATGCGGTTATGTTGGGTTGAATCACTTACTCATTTTTGCTGGTAGTTATGCGAGTTTGAGTGACGTCGAAAAAAGTTAGTCTTTTTCCGTTCACTTCATCGGTGTTTCTGGTACAGATGTTTATTATCTTGTGGTGTTATAGAGCCTTTCGGACCCGGGCTCTCCCAATCTGCTCTGTGGTCCCTCGACCCATCGACTAAACAACTCATCCGTACGTCCCCCTCCCCCTCTTCAATCACCTCATATTCTCCTTCAAAACAACCGACGTACTAATATCATAACCTTAAAATCATATAGCCCACTGGGTAAACTCAGATCACCGCACCGTGCGCACCCAGATCGGCGTTGATTTGCGGAACAACTATCTCGCGTTCACGGGGGACGTTCAGGCGTTCAATAAGGCGAATTTTTGGCCGATTAGTGAGGTGGTGAGTTTGTGGTGTATTTATTTTTTTGTGGCTCTCTTCTTCGGTCTTCCTTTTCTCGTGAATGAAGCCTTTGATTGGTTGGGTGCTGATGCCTTTTTGTTTAGCAATTCTTCTTAGTCCCGGTCTAAACATCGCCACCCGCAAGAACACTTTGACTCGACTCGTCACTCCAGTCGAGAAAGAAAGGACTCATCCGACCCTTATGCCCCCCCCCCCCCTCCTCTCAGGTCGTTTTCCCTTCTTTCTTTGGCGTCGACTTCGGTGGACTCCTCGGACTTGGACACGGACTTGGACTTGGACTATTACGATTTCTTCAATTCTAATCACGAACCCTCTCTTATGCTTCCTTATCTTTACGTTTACGTTTACTTTCTACTCGAGATGATGCTGATGTTTTTACGAGCTACTTAGTGATGCTTGGGTTGGATTTATATCTCGGACCGTTCCTCATCTTCAACTTACCTTGTTGAGTTCAAATTTGTATCACAAACTATTCTTTCTTCCTTGTTTTACTATACTACTACTTGCCTTTGTTTTTGAGACGATCTTGGACTTGTGTATGTACCACTAATGTTCATGATGATCGCAGAGAATTCGTGAACTCCTGCTCCACACAGGATTGGTGTGCGATACTCGGTACAACCTAATCAGATACACATTATAAAACAGCTTATACATATAACGGTCCGTCTATAGCTCGAGCCTTTCCAGCAAGAAACACTGCGAAGATCATCTTCTGCAACCATAAGATACGGTCACGTGATCGCATCTCAATCAATCGTCGCGCGTCGCGCGGGTCCACTCGAAGTCGGAGCATCTCAAGTTCCAACACGTAACTTCCCCTACAACCTCAGCTACCAGGTCCCCCCCCCCCCCCCCCGAAGAACTGTAAACAGATCGTGCTCAGCTTACTCGGACGCCCAAGACCGTGGTATTATGATGACTGTAAGAGTCGACGCACGCTTTAGGACGTACTCCTGAGCAGCGGATACGGATTGTTCGTCGAGGGTTGGTATACGCATTGGTTGTGGTTGGAGTTGACCTTGGCTTACTAAATTGTGGGTGGTATCGCCTTGAACGACTTTCATCAGTACAAGAATGTGCATCTCGTATCCAAGTGCCAGTGAAGTTTGAGGAGGACTTACGCTGGAAGACGTATGAGCGACTTGCGGTTTCGTCTGCTATCTTCTTGGTTTCCTCCTCGCTAGATATTGTATATAGAGACGTATTGCCCAGTATACTTCTTACTCCCATTCCAGCAAAAGGAGCTGAATCGCTAATGATACTTTCCGGAGGCTGCGCGTCCGCGTACGAAACCGAAGTTGCCGACCCGCTCACCTTCAACCCAGAACTACACGCCACCATACCCGGAACTTGCCCACCACCACCACCACCACCACCAAATGATGATGAAGAAGAAGAGGGGAAAAACTCCTTAACAGACCTATACCCCATCTCCTTCATCTTCCTCGCAATCTCCGCATGTCGTCTTTTCGTCCTCGTCGAGCTCTTCGTATACTGCTTCGGACGCGTCGAGAGCTTGAGCTTGAACGTCGACGATGAGCTTGTCGGTGCGTGATATGATGGAGGGGTTAGAGCAGAGTGAGGAGGGACAGGGACTTGTCGTTGGAGAGCGAGGTTTTTGGAGGTGTGTGGTCCTTGGGTTGTGAATTCGAGTTGGGTGAGGGAGGTTCGTGGGGTGGTGAATTTGTATTTTTGAGGTTTGGGAATTTGAGATTGGGGTGTTTGTTCCATTTCGATCGAGCTCTCCTCCTCTTCTTCTTCCTCCTCTTCTTCCTCCTCTTGTCTCATTGCCATCATCATCATTACCTGGGAATCATCCACGTCTTCTACTTTCACCTCGTCTTCGACCTCCATCGTCAAGTCAATCACAGCACTCGTTGATTCTGATACCACGCCACCTCCTGGTCCTCCAATTACAGCCTGTGGTCCCCCATCCTCACACCGAGTCTCCCCACTGGCACCAGCATCAAATCCCTCCTCACCTCCACCTGACGTGCCCCTCTTCAATTTCTCGGCTTCTAAATTCGCTTTGCGAGCTTTCTCGAGGTTCTGGAGACGCGACTTGACGTATTTCCCTCGTTTGGGCATGGTGCTGAGAGGTGAGGGTAAAGTGCAAAGAGTCAGAGATTGAATAGTTTAGTGGCGCACTAGTAAACAACTCGGTGTAAGTAAGTCACATGAGGCGTGTTGCACTGCAACGGGCTTTACTATCTTCGGTTGCAATAGGGAAGGGAGGAAGGCTACTGGCACCCTTGGAGACTTCGCAGGTACGCATGTTCCAGGTCAGATGATATTATTACTATTAGGTATGGATATCGATCTACATGTGGGTATGGGATAATGTATGGATACAATCTGGTATATACTGATTAGCACAGGAAAGACGAAAGACAACGCTGAAGAAAAAGAAACAGAGGAGGCGAATATGTGAGTTATATCTTTATCTAAACTATTAGTGTGAGAGGCTGAGGAGGCAATTAGGAAGACAGAAATAGAGAGAGAGAGAAAGAAACGAAAGAGATAGAGACAGAGCAAAGGAAACAGAGATATTAAGGATGAAGATACGCGTAATGCTGGAACATGATATGGAGAGAGAGAAAGAGAAGCAAGAAAATGTTTGTATGTCTTTACTTTTTCTGATTTGTTTTGTCGTGTTTCGTTCAATCCTTCTTCCCCCCATACCTCTGCAGAATGCTCAAACCAAAGAGCGAGAACCTAGTAGCCTTCTTAGGCACACTCGCAACATCCTCCTCCTCCTCCTGCGCCTTGCCATTAGCAGAACCTTCACCACCAAAGGCACGCGTCTGTGTCATACTGACAGCCCCAGTACCTACCCTCCCCATTGACCGGAGAGTTTCGACCTCCCGCTGAATGACCGCGTTCTGCGAGGCTTTATCGGTTTCCAAGAGCGCGGGAAGCCTGAGCTTGCGGATACGCGCGGGAGATGCGTCCGTGTGGTGAGTCTGGGTAGAACCGCGGGTGAGCTGTGCGATTCTGGCCGCGATGGTGCTGCTGTCGCTATTGACGTTGTCAGTATCTCTGGCGAGTTTAGGTATTGGAACATGAGACTCACGCGTTGGGAGCCTGCATGGAGGAATTGGGCGACTCGGATACGCCTTGGTCTGAAACTAAGGAGGCGTCTTCCTTGTTGATGACAGCCCTCCTTGTCCATCCCTTGCGGAAGTCGACCTTGGAAGTCTCAGTCTCAGTGGCTATCGAATCGTCTCAGCCTACACGATGATGTCTCGAAAGACGAGTGAACAAACCTTTGTAGCCGACCGTAGCGTCGGGTGCTGCCCAGGATTGACGACGAGTCCAGGCAGTTTGGAGCTCGTTACTAACGTCGGTTCCGAATGCTATTCGTTCACAAGATTAGCAAGGTCTCCACGAATGAGATACAAGTCTCCTACCTCTTGTCTTTGGTTCGACGAGTGACCTACGATCACTTCGAGTTGTCGAGACGTTCTTCAGCTCCTCGGTAAGAGCGGTCTCTGCTTCGGTATGCTCTCGCTTTCTAGGAACAATCAACCCCCGATCCTCTCCACCAAGTACGGTGGACTCCTGTTTACTTCTATGAGCATGCAACATCTCCGGTGTACAGAAGGACTTACGACAGCCACCGACATAACCTCTTCCTTCTTGCAAGATTCGACCTTCTTTAGACTAGTCTGGCCTTGCAAGAGTTGCGCGAACATAGCCCGGTGCAATGTGAGTGCGGGCTCGTGAGCCTTGGTGGCGGGCAACTCAACAGGAGTCTCGGAGGCAGCTTCCATGCGCTTTACCTCTGTAGACTCGTAGTTGATACCGACAGGCGTGGTGGGAGGGGTCAATGGGGAACCCTGGATGCATCGATTGAAGGTTAAGCATGGGTGAAAGGCGAGGCGACTATGTTGACTAACCTCCTCGCTCTTGCAGAGTGCGTCCCCCGAAGGGACCAATGATGTCTCTTGCAAGAGCTCTCGTGATTCCACGTCTTCGATCTTTACTGCCTTGACTTCCTTGACGTCCTAACGGAATAGATGAACTCAACGAGCTGCTCTTCAATTCTCGGAGAAGCAGGAAAAGCATACCTTAGACTCGGCCTTGGTCTCAAGTACGACCTCTGTAGCCTTCACAACATTCTTCTGCACAGTCGGTCCCGTCGTTCCCTTAACTAGGGTAGGGACTTTGGCTATGTCCATGTTAGCTCACAGGTAAATGTCTGCCTTCGTGGAATCGCTACTCACCAGAAGAAGTAATGAGAGACTTGCGTATACCGGAGGTCGCCTTGACCGATGTGACCTTGGCCTTAGTCTCGGGAGTCTGCTTTACAGCGACTCCACTGTAAAAGACAACTCGTGAGTCGATGAAGAGTTTGACTACACGACGAGAGCGCATACCTAGGACGAACGGTAGCCTGGACCTTCTTGACAGGCTTGCTCACCGTAGCAGGCATGCGGACAGCCTTCACCTGCTTCACGTTTTCCACCGGAGGGCTAGGAGGAGGAGATGGGAGTTGTGCGCGAGCCTTGGTGATAACGACAGGCTTGACCGCGTTCTCCTTCCCAGCTGGGACGCTTCGCTTCACGGTGGGGCTGACCTTGGGCTTGACAGCGATAGGAGCCTTCTTGACAGAAGTAGGCGTAGACGTCGGGACTCGGACTCGCGGAGCAATCTGAAGCTCTTTAAGAGGATCCCTAGCCTTAGGCACTGCAACAGGCTTCGACACGACCTTCTTGACAAGTGAAGGTGGCGAAGGCGGCAGCACCACGGGATGATCCTTTGCGAGTGAGAGCTCCTTCAGTTTTGGCTTGACGTTCTGTACCGTGACGGGCTTGAAGGCCTTCTTCAAGACTCGGGTGGGAGGCTGAGGGTTTCCGTTCTCGTCTGTTACTTTGCGTATGAGGGTGGAGTACTTGGGCATTGCTTTGCCCTTGCGGTGTTGAGAGTTGACACCGAAGGCGATGAATTGGGTGTTGTTGCTGGTGTCCATTATGTCGATAGTTTGAATATTAATAGAGCTTGAAGTGTAGGAGTCCGAAAGTATATGGGATTAAAGTTGCCGGAAGTATATGGGATTCTTGAAGTTGAGAGTGTTGATGCAGGATGAGGCTTGTAAGCGATACAATTGCAACGAGCGACAAAAAATAGCGATTATTCTGTGAAGTGTAACAGGATATAAAGCCGAGTGCCGATGTGTAGGTTATTTTGGATAGAAAGCGATTGCTGGATATCGAATAACTTGCGACTTGCGGGATAGGATATGTTGATGATAACAATGGTAGCAGAGGAAAGCAATAGAGAGTACAGCATCCCATCGGTCGACCATACCTCGCAGATGGAGGCTGGACATTTCAGTTTCGACTACTACAGTCAACCTCCAGTCCGTCGTCCACTGGCACATCACGGTCAGCGGTCGACTACTACTCCTGCCAATCCGGGAACGTCGTCTTCGAACGCGGCTACACGCGCAAACACGGACAAACACACAGCGAGAGTGAACCAGTCGCCGAAGCATAAGGCCGAAGGTACTCTTTTGCGGCGTCGCCGCCGCCACCATTTCCACTTTCCCTGAAGGCGCAGCTGTGCCGTGGTACTGGGAGCGTCGAGTATTAGTGGAGATGTTAACGATCGCATTCAGGTCCTTGAACGATATCTAGAATCTTTCGGGTGCCACCAGGTGTTGTCCAAGCTTTGAATAGCAAGTCTGAAGCAAGTACCAGCGGTCTGAGCCTGAGATGGCTCTTACATTGATTCAGCACAAGGACGGACGAGTCCTCTTTTGTTGGTGGGGTCGAATGCTTTAGGGGACGCGATACTACCCCCGGAGAAATAGTGGCGGATCCCCCTCCGTCCATTGAGTCGCAATACAGAGCTCTGCATGGTACGTCGCTTCCAGAGTTCTCATCAGACAGCTCACCATTGAGCAAATTCTAAAACGTACAATTTCAACACAAAGCTCCAGTACTATAGTTCTGACATCTACGATGGGACATTCTGAACTGTATCCGGGGATCGCAAAACGCAATTATGGCTTACCACGTCCAGACAATTCGCAGCTCGACGTTGATGGCGATTTGCTTATACTTGTTCCAGGCCACTGCGGGACTCTGAGCTCTTAGCTCTAAGGACTGGTAGGTTATGTCGTTGAACCTACGCGTGCGGTTGCGGAAAACACGAACGTTGAGAATACGAACGTTTGAATGACTTGCGGTGCGATACATGGGCACGTTTGCTGGGGGTTCTGTTCATCTTCGTGGCGTACGCGAGCGTCGTAGAACCAATTCGAGCCGCTGAAATTGGCGTGCAGGATTATGATCCCAGTAAGTGGGAAAACAACGCATATACCTTGAATCTACCACCAACTCATGACTTTTCGCTAGTGCCCTTCTTTCCCGTCCAGGATAGGGCAAATGTTCTGCCACACG
The DNA here is from genome assembly GCA_022160315.1 of Panus rudis PR-1116 ss-1. Classification (NCBI taxonomy): domain Eukaryota; kingdom Fungi; phylum Basidiomycota; class Agaricomycetes; order Polyporales; family Panaceae; genus Panus; species Panus rudis. The sequence goes on from MU275281.1 coordinate 13,290, forward strand.
GGAGCTCAAACAAGAGGCTCGGAGCGCACGACGTTCCGGGTCGTGACAAGTCCATATATGATACCAAGGGTATAGCGAGCTTAGTGGTGATGTGAAATTACACCGGCACGGCCACGACGCTATTCAACGCCATGCCTCTGCATCGGATTCTCTCCCTCCGAGCGCCGTATCTACGAGTCATATCTCGTTCTTGTTCTTACCCTGGGAGATGTGGGTGTCTCCGGGGAAGTATCGAAAGCTACAAGCACAAGGTGTCGATGCACTGATACGTGTCACCTGAAGGCAATTGCAATCCGGGATTCGTAAGTGACTTTAACATTGACGTACGTCGTACGGGGCTTGGCTGGTTATGTGTGAGTCTCTCCACAACGTGAATACACGCGCTGTCTCTCTGCGAATCTGCAAGACTATGAATGACCCCCTATTTGCGATTTGATGTACATACACAGCAAACGAGGGAGGGGAGGACAAATGTCTTCTTCGTTCTTCGGCGTATCGCTTTCTGGCAGCGGAAATCGTTTCGCGGACAATTTGACCGTTTGGAATCGTCTTGGGAGTCGGAGTGACGCGCTAGGCAATATGACTGTGCAATGTGCGTACTATAGTACGCATCGTTCATTTCGTTCGAGATTTCAACGACATCTCCCGGTACACGTCGGGATTCTCGCGTATCGTATGAAGCTCAGAAGCTAACTTACACGTACATCCAGTAACCCTCGCTCCCTCTCTCCCTCACTCCCCGAGCAAATTTGTATCACCCAAAGTCTTTGAATCCAATGTCGGCCAACTTGCCCCGTGCGGCGCGCGGTGGTACGCACTTCTTTACCTAGTAGAGATGGAGGAAATACCTGTAATCCCTGTACAGATCCGCAGTCCAAATTCAAAGGTAAGCGAAGACCGAAGTGCGGTATGGTTTCCGTGTATAATTCGTCATGTTCACACAGGAAGATTGGGAAGATGTGGAAGATGGGGAAGATGAGGTGTAATATCAAGTTGCTCTGCCAAGGGTGAGGTTTTGGGGAAACATTCGGACGTGTTTCTTTTCCGCAGTTGTCTTGACAGATTATATGGATCATTGAGGCTGTGAAGGTTGGTTAGCAGTGGGAGAGTAAGAGAGAGTAAGAGAGAGTAAGAGCCACGGTCATCGGTACGTTTGACAGAAGGTGAACCAACGAAGAGTGTTATTTCAATCGTGGTATTTCAGAACGAGTCTGGAATTCAAGTACCTGGAAGCTCGAGCTGGAACTTGTAATTCCAATACATTCGTTGAATGCCGGAATCATTACCACAATGTCACGGTGGGTGCCTTGTATACTGTATACTGTATACACACCCTATTAAAGTGCTGAACCTAGTTGAGTGGTTATCGTACGGTCTCACGGGTACGTTGCTTGTCTGAGATGTGAGTAACGAGGATTATGATCTGTTATCCAATTTCACCCTCTCGACTTGTCCAGGCTTGAGTGGGATTGATACGAGATTTTTCATAAGCCTGCAGGCAGCATAGGCTTTCTAATGCCCGCCTCACTTTGTTGCATGCAAGCTCAACACGAGTTGATTCCGCCGGTAGATTCTTCGCAGAATTCCCATGCTATCAGAATTTGTATCACGGTTCACACCAACGCTGCGCCTTCCCTTCCTGTTCATCACCAGCGTTCTGTTGAAAAACACGGCCAGGAGGTGAATTCTGATAACGTTCTGATCCCGAGCAGCGTGAAGCGCAGTCTATTCTGCGGGAGATCGCGTCGCGCCGTTAACCGGGAGTCGGAATCGGATTGACCCATGACGCGTACACGTGACCCGCATCTTGCCTTTATTCGATCGCGTCTTTGATCGTTATAAGGCGCGTGGAAATGGATCCGGGTAGCCCCTGTCTCGGGATGTGCTTACCTTGATTGTCGAGTAGCGTGCCAATGGCGCGCAGAGGTTGCCTCCTGATCCGTTTCACAAGGTTTGGGATTTGTCAGGGTGGGAGGAACCGTGTGGACAGAGAGTCTCGAGAACATCCCGAGGACATGCCAGGGCCAGCGTCGCTTCGAAGCCTCGAAAAATAAAACTCGCAACAGTCCGCAATCGCGCGAACTCTCCAGGTGGGGTACTCTCACCTGTCGTGGCAGAGGGGTAGGCGGAACTCTCCTGGGGCTGACTTGACTGGGAGATGATCGATGACAATGGCGCGAAGCGGTGGTCCCCCGCACGACGCGCAACGAGGCGCTGCGATCCCATGCGTCATCCTAGGGCTGCGTCATTGTGTGGGGCACCTGCAGCGGGGTTTTGCCAATAAGCAGGGGCCTGCGCAACGTCCGGACTGACGAGAACAATCCGTGCGTGTGATCCAGGAGCTTCAGTGTTGTATAAATGGCACGTAGCGGAGAGACATGACGGAAACACTTGGCGCTGCGTTCGCTGACAGAGGTTGTGCGGTCCGAGTCCGAGGCGTTTACGACGGGGGTGGTCGCGTCGGGTTTTGGTCGCCCGAAGACTGTTTTGTTGCGGGTGTATGTCATGACTCGGACGTACGGGATGTGCAGGATATGAAAGCTGTGTATAGTTCGGTCGCCAGAAATCAGGTGCGATATCGACTTTGGCAGCAAACCAGTGCCAAATCTCGGGTTCAGGAGGGCCACTAGTACTGTGGCCGTTTTGGCTGAGACCAGGATAGTCAAGTGGCTTGTTGTGGTAGAAGGTTTCATTCCTCTGTTGTTGCATGAGAGCCAAGTTGCCCACGAGCTTCACGAGCACCGTGACGAGAAGAGATTCCCCGCGGCGCTAAAGCTTGCCGACAGAACGACCGGGCGTGCGCTCGTCGCCTTCATCTGCAACCACGGCGACCACGACGACCGCGACGACCGCGACGACGACGGCCGCTGCTCGTCCCTGCCTTCCACATCGCGTCGCTCGACGTCCGACCACCCCTCTGCGCTGTCTTGCTCGCCCCCGACGACAGGCTCCCTGCTGCCCCCAGGCGCTTCACGTTCCTTGCCCGCTTGGGCTGTATTCCAACTGTCCTACTTCCTATCTCTGCAAACTCGCCTCTCACACAACCGCTTCCTCGTCCTCTCTCGGACGGTCTCTCTCACCTGCTGACTTGCATGGTACGCAAACCGTCCCTTCTTCCGTCTCCCTCCTCCCATATCCGCCCCGACCTCTTCACCTCTGTCCAAGAATCACCTCCATGCCTCCTACGTCTTCTTCTCCTCCAGAGTCATACTGACCCCTCTCGCTGTATCCCCGACAGCGGATCCGGAGCTGACACGTCTCTGGTAGATATCCCTTACTCGTCGCAGTGAGTTCTCCCGGTCCTCCTTCCGTCAACACAATCTCATTTGACTTCTGTCCGTCCTCTCGATGTCCTCTCCAGCGTGTTGGATATCTTTAGTCCTCATCCCGCCGGCATCGTACCGCGTTCCTGCGCTCCACATCCAAACTGTATGAACCAGACACGCACATGGCTGCGGTTGCCGTACCACCCAAACCTGACCTCTCTATATCCAGTCCGTTTCGCATGACTTCTCACCAGGGCAAAGATGTCCCTCCTACTCGTGCAGGCGCCCTCGCCGCCGCATCATCCTCATCTCGGACCCAGCCGTCCTCTTCCCAGCTTTCCCCCACAAAGCCCCCGGTGGAGAGCGCCCCTCAGCCCAAGACCTTCAAGCGATTCCGTACGTCATTGCAGCAGAGCATACGTACCGCGACAAAGTCCAAAGCATCGTCTTCAAACAATGCCCAGGTGGATGAGGACGGCGTGTTCACTAGCAACAGCAGTGCTTTGAGCAAGGGCAAGGAACGAGCTTCGGAGGATAGTCACGCTCAGAACGCGTCGAAAGAGAAATCCAAATCATCAAAGATGCTATCTAAGGTTTCATTTCGGCGGGCTGCTGCACGAGATTCCGTATCGCCGTCACCTGTCCCTCCGGTCCCCAGCGCTGACGGCGTTACGGCCAGGAAAGTGGAGAAAGACAGAGACAAGGGCAGAGTTCGTGAAGCGGGTTGGACTAGTTTCGAAACTCCGTCTCTGCGCCAGGCATCCATGTCTTCACCAACACTTCACCTTTCATCGCAGCCCTTTCCTTCTCCATATTCACAGCCGTTTGCGCTGCCAGCGGCTTCGTCCTCGAATGTCGCCGCCCTAGTATCTCCCACGAGAGAGCGTACACGGAGGTTGAACACACAATCTCCCAACGGCAGTTCACCCAATATCAGTGGTCCTCTTCCTCTAGGTGTTACCAGACGGGAGTCAACTAGAGCAAACGGCAGCGCGGCTGAGCATCGAGGCAAGCCCGGCGGCTTACGGATAACTACATCTCCCTCGCCAGCATTCCGTTCCACGGAAGCTGTCAATGAGTCTCATCCAGTCCCAGAGACCCCACGACGATTGAGAGAGTCGACACGTTCACCAGATCTCTCACCTCCATCACCCTCACCGCCTCCACGTAACGGTATCCTGGGGTCTAAACGAGCAGCTGCCAGTGCGAGTCACCTACCTCTTGGTAGTCCACCTGCCTCCCCGACAACACCCCGCGCAGGCAGCCCTGCTCGAGCCCGATCATCTTCTCGGACACCCACCAGTGCGCGACTAGGACCATCCTCGTCGTCTTCTCACCTTCCGTTGTCTTCACCGCTGTCACCCTCCAGTCCTGCCCGGAGACCTTCCGTCGATAGTGCTAGACGGCCTTCCATTGACGCTGCAAGACAGCCTTCCGTCGAAGCTAGGAGACCATCATTAGATACCCAACGACCTGGCTTTGCTTCGTCGTCTTCTCCCACACCACCCACTCGAGCGGCTTCACCCACCACGCCCATCCGACCTCGCGCTGTATCACCCACACAGCGCAACTTTTCTCCCAGCTACTCGCAAGGTAGCAGGTTATACAACGTGAACGCCTCCACCACTTCTCTTGTCGCATCCCCTTCCACTTCATCCAACCCCGAGCAACGCGAACAGATCCGAGCCGCTTCAAGTATTCTCATCAAGACTATGCTGAAGCCTCCGTCTCAAGTCCGGGAGTCCTCTCTAGATCAGAAGGAATGGGAGGAAGTGGAGATTAGGTTACGATCGCTGGCTAGGCTGGAAAGGATCTGGGGAAAGAGCGGGGCATCGGGCATGTCAAGTTCGACGCAACTCAACTCGATGAGCTCCAGTGGATTAAGTGCCGGAGGCGAGGAACGAGAGCGGCGTCATTTCTGTGAAGCACTCAGAGATGGCTATGTACTCTGCCAGTACGTTGTTTTTTTGTCCATTTCTCTCTCCGTATATCCCTTGCTAATCCCGTGTCAATTTAGGTACATTAATACCCTATACCCCGGGACCATTCCTCGCGTGGATAAGCGCGAGGATGGCTTTGTGCGGACGTCGAATGTGACAAAGTTTCTGGCGACGTCTACTCAGTTAGGCGTCCAAGACCTCTTCGAACGAGACGACCTCATTGAAGCTACGCCTGACTGTCTCGTCCGAGTTGCGAAGACAATCATTGCTGTTGCACAGCTCGCCGAACAGCCGAACCCTGACAAGTCAAAGTACATCCAAGGCGGTCAAGGAAGCAGGGTTCATAATAGTCCGTATGGTCATGGATCTTCGCGCGCTGCTGCGTCCACACCAAACCTCACTGCTGCCCAGAGGTCGACGTCCCCTATCGGGTCGCCGCCTCCAATAGTAAGGAAGAGGTACAGCCCACCTGTGAAGAACTTACCCACTGTTCGCTCGGACAGTCCAAACGAGTCAGAAGCGTCCAGTGGTGGGAAGACTGCTATGGATGGCGTGAGCATGCCTGCGGTCAGTGATGGCGAACACGATGAGGTCCCCCCTATGGTCCCACCTCCACGGTCCCCGCTTCGTTCCCGAGCCAGCATCGATAGCAGAGCTTCTGTGGCAGATTCTATGCGTGCCAACATCAGCGAATCTGTTCGAGGTTCTATCGCAGAGTCCATCTCACCGTCGATAAATACCCGACAGTCTATGGCGTCTACGACTGCCACGGAGACGTCTGCGTTCTCGAGTCTGCTTGAGGTTCAGAGGTCGAGCAGTATGAGCAACAACAACAATAACAAGTTCGGGACTATTCGGACGATGACTACTGAGGCGACGTCGTTGTCGCCGTCTGACACACCTTCCATATTCCGCATGGATAGTGGTCCTTCGTCGCCTTCCGCGTTGACAGAAGAGTTACTTCGTAAACGTGGACCAGAGTCGCCACCTCCCAGGCCATCGCGTGAGCGTCGACCCAGCGAGACGGCCGCCGTGGACTTGACCAGGGTGATCGAAGAGGCAGACGAGACAGCGTCGGGGGCGAATACTGAGGTAAAGCCTAAGGAGCGACCAAAGTTATCTGCTATCCGGCTAGGTAAGGGCAAGTGGCCTGACGACTTCATCGATGCGTTTGGTGGGTCCCATAAGTCCTCGTCTAATGAGGAAGATGGGGATCCCTCTCCTTTGCAGACGCCCCTCTCTATCTCCCCTCCACGTAAGCTTGCTGTCGTTGGGGCAAACCGTAGCAACGACAGTGCGGATTCGTTGCCCCAGTTCCCCAGACGACCTACCCATCGTCCGCGCCATAGCATCGACGTACCTGGTCTTCGTCCGAAGGAGGCCATCCTTCGTGACTCCAGCCCAGACGGGAGTGTCTCGCCTGCACCTAGGATTATCGTCAAGCGAAACAGCTCGAGGACGAGTGCGAATCGTAAAGGTGTATATATACCTGGCGGAGAGGACCCTCGTTCGTCCGAAGACGATCTCGTACCGTTCCCACGAGCAGTTTCGGGAGAACACCATGGCACTCCGCCATCCCAGGGTGCTCGCTTTCCTAGCCCTGCACCCGACCTCTCCAAGGGGGTTTCCTCTAACGTACAAGATCGACCTCACCAACCCCGCGGGAGGTTCCAGAGTGAGATAAACGGGTCCAGTTCTCGGAGGAAACCTAGACCTAACTCGTACGATGATATGGGTGCCAAGCCTCGGCGGACGAGATTTGAGAGTATGGTGAATTTGGGAGGGCCTTCGAGTAATGCGAGTGCAAGCGACCTGCTGAATAGGGATGCGTATGAGGGTAGCGCTGTGAGGCAGACGATCATCGTCAAGGAAGATGGGAAGGCCCCGACGCAATTCGTAAGTAAACCATTTCAGTTTTGTTGGGCGCGCCTTTTGCGATCGGTTAACGTTCTGTCGTCTTTGGCTATAGCAATTGGGTAATTGCATAGGACGTGGACAGTTTGGAGCCGTTTACCGTGCCTTGAACCTGAACACCGGACAGATGGTTGCCGTCAAACGGATACGCTTGGAGGGTCTCAAGGAAGACGAGATTGCTCAGCTGATGAAAGAGGTTGACCTTGTCAAGAGTCTTTCCCATCCAAGTATTGTCAAGTACGAGGGAATGGCAAGAGACGAGGATACGTTGAATATCGTCCTTGAGTAAGTCCGTGTGCCTTCATTCTTATACGTCTTCTGACCGTCGGCTTAGATACGCTGAGAACGGATCTCTTGGTCAAACTCTCAAAGCGTTCGGCAAACTGAACGAACGCCTGGTTGCTGGATACGTCGTCAAGATCCTTGAGGGTCTTCACTATCTCCATCAGAGCGATGTTGTCCACTGCGATCTCAAAGCTGCTAACATCCTCACAACGAAGAACGGCAACGTTAAGCTGTCCGACTTTGGTGTTTCCCTCAACCTCCGGGCGATGGAGCGCGAAATGAAAGATGTCGCGGGTACTCCGAACTGGATGGCACCCGAAGTGATCGAACTAAAGGGTGCTTCTACGAAGTCCGATATTTGGTCATTGGCCTGTACCGTGATCGAGCTCCTTACTGGGCGACCGCCGTACGGTGACATTGCCAACAGCATGTCCGGTAGGTGTTTAACCTGTTATATTGGGCAACGGCGAATCTTACCCTTCCCATTCAGTTATGTTCCGTATTGTGGAAGATGACATGCCTCCTTTGCCGGAAGGATGCTCTGCCTCTCTTCGTGACTTTCTCACCCAGTGTTTCAACAAGGACCCCGCGAAGAGGCCTGATGCAGTGACGTTGTGTGAGCACGAGTGGTTGAAGAAGAACTGGGCTCAGCACAAGGTAAGGGAGCCACAATACATTTGACAGCCGCTGCTGACCAGGCTTGATCAGGACTTGCGACCGCAAGACAGTATCCCATTCTTGCGACGCGTGAGTGCTGACATGCAGAAATCCGAAGCCATTCGTTACCTGGCCCAAATCGAGATGCCTGAGCCCAGCAGGTCCACACCCGAAAACCGTTCCCACTTGGATGAAGTCATGTCTGGCTCGCCTCCTGCTCCCCAGCGTCGTCTCTCCAATGACCCTGACTCTCTTTCCCCTCGTGATCACTCCTTCGTTAAGACAAGCTTTGGGAAACGTGGGTCGATATTGTGCTGTGCATGTTTCACGTGACTAATTGTTCAACAGCTGTCATTTGCAGGATCTGCATGCAAAGCGTCAAGAAGAGTGCTGTGTTGTGCGAGCAATGTAGCCTCATAGCGCATACTAAATGCGCACCCAACGCTCCGCCTACCTGCAGCCTCCGTGCTCAACTTCTCTTGTACGCCCAGTATGCGGAAAACGGCATCCCAAACAGCCCGTACGGTGACCCCATGGACATTCTGGCAGCTGCACAGTCAGGCTCACCTTCTACTCCGATCTCCGACGGGGGCTTCTCATCGCGTCCCAGCCTCGATGTCCCTCCCACTCCGATTACAAACAACCCATCGTCGCCACATCCGCCTACCGCTTTCAAGGTCTTGGCAGGATTCAGGCGATCTCGCTCCTCTTTGAATACTAACGAGTCAGAAACGTCAAGTACGGCCCCTACTAACTATCAGCGTGCCGTGAAGCAAAAACGCTCCTTCCTCAGACGCAACCCTGTGTCTAAGGACCGTCCACCGTCCATCGCAAGTAACAGCACCTCTCCCCATTCCTCGAGTATGCGCAGCGCAGTCAGTGGTTCAGACAGTCTTTCTCGCCCTGAGACCGTTCGCCAGTCCACCATCTCGATTGTTGAGACCGACATTTCGACCAGTGATCGAACGGATCTGCGATTATCCAAAATGACGTCTTTCTCTGGGGCCTCTGCTGCGAGTGCTACTCAGGAAGAGAATCGTTCCACACATATTCCAGGGGGTATGCCTCGAGAAGGTCGACGGCGAGAGTCGAAGTCTTCGAATGGCGGGTGCCTGGTTCAATGATTCGCCTCTGCACTATTGCGCCTTCTTGTTCTCGGCAAGTTGTTCCGTTACTTCGTCTCCAGACCTTTCTTCCGTTGTGTACTATATACCATACACGCCCGTGTGCTCGCAACCGCTCATTAGGACTCGGATTCGTCTCTCACGTCTCTCAGCATTATTCAGCATCCTCACTTTGTCGTCTCTTTTTATGCATATTAGCGACTTCACATCCTACCATTAATTCTCCTTCCGCCATCTAGGACCCTACTCTATGCTGTTGTTCGACGTTGCCGCAACTCCTCTCTTTGTATATCACTCTCCCCATGATCAAGCAGTGCATATTGCCCTAGGCTAGCAAGCTTGTACGATATATACAGATATGCTTCAAGATGTCGCCATGCTGGATCCGCATTCCGTGTGCCCGTGCCATGTGCTTGCTTACGATGTTATACAGTCCGGCGGCACGCGCGATGCCAGATCTGAATTCGATGCGTGTTCTGGCCAGATCAAGAATAACCAAACACGCAGTGGGTGTGAAAGTCCCATTCAGGTAAACGTATTCAGTTCCCGCTCTGTCCTCCCACTTGCACCTGTGAACCATTCTGACATACGTCGTTCATAGATTGCAAGGTGACATTGCTCGTAGGTGCTCGTATATCCTTCCTTAGGCCACAGGTACGCTCGCGACAAGGTCCATCAGAGCTCTCCAGTTCCAAATCAATTCTGGATGTTGCCGCTTGGAATGTCAGTTACTTACTCTGGCATTCTGAATAGCCACGTCTCGACCAATGCTCTCACGGGGTTCCTCCACACCTTTGGCGGAGTAACCAAGAAGAGCATATCGCTGCTTCCGCCATTTCCTTCCCCCATAGGATCATAGTTCCACGCGGACGGTCCAGCTCGCGAGTCGTAAGTCCGCAACGTATCAGTAGATTGACCCTGAGGCGTCCTACACTCTGAAAATATTCCGCGCCCAGGCTATTCAAGTTTTACTCTGTTCCTTATGATTGAAACCTTACTCCGGGTGTTCCGATGAAAATAGTATGAGTTTCTCCTTCCAGGACCGGTGGGAGTTTGTGAGGCGAGATATCGACAGGATGTCGTATCTTCGGTTTCCACCAGGTCATGCTGGGTCCTTCTATCTGTTGCCGCCGTGCTTATAATTCGGATAACGTAGTAGCGGGGTAGACGTGCCTCCCGTCCGCCTCACGAAATCTCCCATTTCGCCTTCATGGCTTCTTATCCGACGCTAGAGCAGCAAGCCCCCTCGGATGCCTTGGCTGAGAAGAAGGAACCTTTGGCCTCCCCGACCAAGGCCATTGGGGGCGACTCGGATGTAGTCCACGAGAAGGCCTCTGGCTACGGCTACGAGAACAGCTCTCACGCTGAATCCGGGATATCAGTCGACGACGAGGTACAGTATGTCAATGGGGAGCCTGTCATCACCACAGGCAGGGATGTGTCGAGGTTTCTGGTCGACCTCCGAGACGATGGTGACCCTGCCTTGACGTTTCGTTCACTATTCCTAGGAACGGTCTTTGCAGGTCTCGGGGCATCCCTGGTGCAGGTACGTTTGACACACTGCATGCCGCTGGAGTAACGTCTAACGTCCTACGACTAGATCTACCTATTCAAACCTATTCAAATGTCTGTTTCGACGGTCTTTCTGCTGCTATTGATATACACGGTTGGTATATCCTGGTCGGCTTTCCTGCCCAGGGCATCGAGCTTCGAGAACACCCGGTTCGCAAGGTTGGCACCGGTGGCGCATTTCATCAACCCAGGCCCCTTCGGCCTAAAAGAGGTAGCTTTGCTGCCTACTTTACTATCTCCGCGGTGCTGAGTCGCTCACGACTATGGCTCGAATATAGCACGTTGTCGCCTCCCTCGTTGCATCGACTGCAGCCGGCGGAAGTACTGCAGTCATGAACTTTGCAGTACAACGGGTATGTTAGCCGTCCATACAATATACTTCCGTCAAAAGATTGAGACGGGCCTTTAGCTCTACTATAACACGCACGTTGAAGCGACGACAGCAGTTCTGGCCACTTTCTCGACGGCCACGTTCGGGTATGTCACCGCTCCTTTCATATATGCTCAAATACCTAAATTGTATGGCGTAGCTATGGCATTGTCGGCATTCTTCGGCCTCTCACCGTCTACCCAAGTGAGATGGTGTATTGGGGCGTAAGTATTCGCGGTCAACCTTCTATCATTGCATACTAATGTCTTTGTCCAGAATCTCCCTACGGTGTCTATATTTCAAGGTATGTATGGTGTTCCGAGTCATCGGCATCTCGACCATTGTCTCATTGATCTCTCAGCGCTCCACTTCGATACTAAGGCGAACCATAAACGACTCAAGCTCTTCTGGTCATCCTTCGCCGGAATGTTTGTCTATGAAGTTCTCCCCGCCTATATCTTCCCTCTTCTGAACGCGGTGAACGTTGTATGTCTGGCGACCCAGCGTGCCCCCGCAAGCGCGGTCGACGTAATCACGAACCTCTTCGGTGGCTCGGACGGTAACGAAGGTCTCGGGTTCCTCAGTCTAAGTTTCGACTGGCAGTACATCGGCTCATTGTATGTCATAAATTAATCGAAACCAACGACCCATGCTCATGTTGAATGTTTCTAGCTTCATGAGTTACCCATTGATCCAGCAAGGTGAGGGCTTACACTCATAGTATATACGCTTTTCATGGACTTCCTTCTCCTTAGCCAATTCATGGATTGGATATTTCTTCTGTTACATCGCCATCATGGCCATATACTACTCCAACACTTGGAATGTGAGTACCAGTCCGACCATGCTATCTTCTAAGTCTCAACTAACGTTACATGCGTAGTCCAAATCATTCCCTATGCTGTCCACCTCTATATTTGCCTCAAACGGCTCCGTCTATAATCAGAAAGCTGTTTTCGGTACAACGTTCCAGCTCAACGAGACGGCACTGCAAGAGATCGGCCTTCCTTCTCTGACAGGTGCGTACCGAGCAATGCCAGGCGGTACATCGCTGACGGTAGCTTATGACAGGTTCAAACGCATGGACAAACTTGATGCAAAACTTGTCGGTAAGTATCCCTCCAGAATATCGGTCAAGCCAGTCGTATAATAACACGCTGTGTTCTTGTAGATCGGAGGTCTCATTGCTCATTGTATCCTATTCTGGCGACCATACGTCATTGCATCTTTCAAGCAAGCCCGGACGGGCACTCAGCCAGACCCCCATTGGAAAGCAATGCAGAAGTACGATGAGGTACCTTGGTGGTGGTACGCCATCTTGCTCGTTCTTTCCTTCTTCGCTGGTTGGTTCCTATGTCGTTGGGCATATTCCGCATATCGCTGACCGTCAGACAGGGTTGATTGTCGTGCTCAAGGGCCAAACAACCCTTCCCTGGTGGTCGTATATCGTTGCACTCGCTCTTGGAAGTATGTCAACAATCTCACAGGGCATAACAATTCAGCTCATTTCTACACAGTCTTCATCGCGCCATTCTCTAACTTGCTCTTCGCCCGAATGGGTAACGGTATTGCCACAAACCAGCTGATGAAGATGGTTGCTGGAGGTGTGAACCCCGGTAGACCCGTCGCCAACCTCTACGTGTGTATCTATAGACTTCCTCCATCACGATCAGTATTGAAACTTTCCATCTAGTTCTCTATGTGGAGTCACGATGTCATCTCAAATTCGATAGGTCTGGCTGGCGATCTCAAGATGGGCCAATATCTCAAGATCCCACCTCGGACAATGTACATTACGCAGATTTGGGGTATTATTTTGGGTGCCATTGTGAACTATGGTGCGTACAAAACCATTGTTCCACACTGAATCATTTTTAACCTCTGTTGTGATAGTTGTTATGATTAGCATAGTGGATTCCCAGCGAGAGATATTGCTTAACCCACGTGGAACTAACGTTTGGGTCAGTGTGGTCATACAGTAATGTTTCGCATGCGTCTAATAAGCCATGCATTCTTCTACCACTAGTCCGGGCAAGTAGTACAGTCACTGAACAGTGCCGCTGTAACGTGGTCGCTAGCTGGGAAGTTGTACTCGCCTTCTGGACCCTACTTCATCGTCCCTATGGGACTCCTCATAGGAATGGTGCCCACTGCATTCCAGTGGCTTCTATGGAAGGTAAGCTCGGTTTATGAGATAATGGCAGGCAAAATTACTAATTTTGACTGTTATCGCAGTACCGACCAACCATAGGCCCTGTGAAGGTCGACACGATTATGCTACCGATCATCTATATGGTTCGTGCTTCCTTCCATGCACTCACTTGTGTAGAATCGCTGAACTTGATTGAATAGTACTCTGCTTGGATGTCCTCCGGTGTGAACTCGACCATCACCTCCTCCATCCTTGTGGGCATCATTTCCCAGTTGTGGCTCAGAAAGTACCATCCAGGCTGGTACAGGAAGTACAACTACATTCTCGGTTCGTATGCATATATTTCTTCCGTTTGACGCGATCTCTGACGCACAAAATCAGGTGGTGCCCTAGACGGTGGTGCTCAGGTTATGATCTTCATCCTTTCATTTGCAGTCTTCGGGGCCTCCGGTGTGTCCAGGCCATTCCCCTCCTGGGCAGGTAACCCATCGAAAGGCAATATTGACTACTGCAACGGAAACGGTGCTCTCGATGATTGATGTCATGGATTCTCAACGTTCCGACTAGTTACGCTAGAATCACGAATTAAATGTTGTAGTAGTAGTTCCCGGTAAAGTTGTAGTACTATGTAGCGATGATCTTTTGGGCACATCGTGCCGGTAAAGACGCAGATACGGCCGAAATTTGATGTTCTTATTGTCAAGACATCGACCGGATTGTGCACTCACAACAATTCTCATGGTATGCATTGCAAACTGCATGTGGTCGCGGCGGAACGGATGCACGGGATCGGGAATGCACGATGGACCTCAAGAGCGATAAGTAAAGACGCTTCTGAACAGTCTAAATTAGGAAGCTCAGCAGGTTCGCCTGCACACATGCTGGCACCTGTGCTATCTCTCAGAAGCTTACACTCACCTCTACTGTACTTGCGATACCGCAGAAGCACTCGATAACTTAGAGATCCATATGATTTTAACCTTCAAAGACGAGATCGACCAATAACACGCCGAGAGAGACAAAAAAAACTCTAATAGACGGTTGTTTGCCGCGCTAAAATTTGAAGTCACTGACTCAACAGTTCCGAAGTGGATCCTGTCCCAGTGCGAATTACAATGTATTATATGGTCAGCAGACTGTTCTGTCAATTGGTTTCTGCGCTCACTGTGATCACTGCGATTGTTTTGCATGCAGTTCATCATCTGCCATCTGCTACGATCGTGTGCAATCTCGGACGTGTGGCAATCTCCCAATATGCGGGGGCCATCTTCGTTCTGCTGACAGCACTTGAGGATGCCCGACGTACGAGACGGCCGGTGCCGATACCATTCCGGATACATACACTGGCACAAACACCCATGAGATATGTAGAGGTCGCTTCTGTGCATCTGGGCCATGCCGGCCACATTTCGGTAGGTCTCCCGACTAATGCGAACACTGATCACCTCCCCTCGTCGTTGTAACACCATTTTCTATTTAGATGCATATCGCGCATGGAACAGCGTCCGTGACTAGATGGATGTATGTGAAAGAGCTGCTTCTAGAGAAAGACCCACATTGCTTCTCTACGGCGAATATTGCTTCACAGACTTCACATGATGTTTCTGAGCGGCCTTCTCTGATGTCTATACTTTGGAAAAGTGCTTTCTCCTCGTCCCTGCCCATACGGTTCAAGGACACCCATGCACGCAACAGGTCGGTACGCAATGTTCGCACCGTTCAAACTCTACTTGCTCATGCTGCATCTCACAGGCACCTCGCTGTATCAGTCCTTCTCCCTCTGTTTCTCCCATAGGTTGACCATTTGGCAACTTGGATGACCATGCTTGACAGACGGATGTACGGGACGATGCATCGGGATTTGACCGGCGACGCCGACAACAAGAGCGTATAAAAGACCTCGTATACGCAGCCAGTGGACCGCTGAGGGACAATACCTTCTCCACGGATAACTGGCACTTATCGGCACTTCATATGGCACAATTCACTCTCTTCCGCTTGGTGGCGGCAGCTCTCCTCTTTGCTGTCACTTACCTCGGTTCCGGTGTCAATTCTGCACCTTCGTCCTCTTTAGACGGTCTTGACAATCAAGCTCGCGACATTTTGGCTCGTGCCACCCCTGCTGCACCGCACTTTGTCATTTATTCCGACAAATGGACTGGCAGCAGTTCGCCCCCAGCAGCATCTCAGCTTAAGGTGAGCCCGAACTGGGACATTACTGCGGGCTTCATCTCACCTCCTTTCTGTCTCTAAGGGATACAACGTTTTGTACGTTGCATGTTGAAACAATATTACCTCTTGGACTTGTGATTGACGTCTAAACAGTGCCCTCTCTTTCCTTCTGCTCGAGGGAGCTTGGGATAACGCTCAAGCGTGGACCACCCTCAGCGCATCCGAGCGCGCGAGTATTAAATCACAGTATGCTGCTGCAGGCATCAAGTTGATTGTTTCAGTCTTTGGAGCGACGGATGTGCCTACCAGTTCGGGCGCAGATCCCGTCAAGACGGCCAACACTGTCGCTGCCTGGGTGAAGCAGTACAGTTTGGACGGTGTTGATGTCGATTACGAGGTAAGTCATTTGACTTATCGGTCTGAAAATGTGACGAGCGAAGTTAATCCGACGTGTTCGTGATAGGACTTCAATGCATTCGACGCCGGTACCGGTGCTGCTGAGAACTGGCTTATCTCCTTCACGAAGCAACTCCGTACTCAACTCCCTCAGGGTGACTACATCCTTACTCATGCTCGTACGTCATACTGCCTTGTATTTTGGCATCTAGAAGTCACTAATGGTCACTATAGCTGTCGCGCCATGGTAGGCGTCACGATTGGCAGTAATTGTGTGGCTGGCTGATAGATAACTGTAGGTTCTCACCCAACAAGTGGGGCGGAGGAGGTTACCTTAAAATTCACTCTCAAGTCGGCAGCTTGATTGATTGGGTACGCATTGTACCATGTGGTATCTGTGTTTCCCCTGTACTGACCGTGGTACGACTGCTTATAGTATAACGTTCAAGTGAGTCTCTTAGCAGCATGAATAGCTCTTCGCTAATTTTGGTAACACAAACCCTATTCTACCATTATCCAGTTCTACAACCGTAAGCTGGACCCCTTTCCCGCATGCAACACCCATCACTGATAAGTGTATCTGGCTACAGAGGGCAGTACCGAATACACCACATGCGACAACCTTCTCACCACCTCATCGTCCACATGGCCGCAGTCTGCTCTCTTCCAAATCTCCGCCAACGGTGTCCCTCTCAACAAGCTCGTCATCGGTAAGCCGGCCACTTCAGGTGATGCTAGCAATGGATACATCGCCCCCGCCACTTTGGCTACTTGTGTCTCCCAGGCGAAAAACAAGGGTTGGAGTACGTATTCATTCTCCGCCCTGTCAAAGACATCACTAACAGAAATTGACATCTCAATAGCTGGCGGTGTAATGGTTTGGGAGGTGAGTGGTATACTCATAGTATCTTGACCTCAATAGTAACGTTGAACTTCTTTAGTTCCCTGATGCTTCGGCTTCCTGGATCTCCACTGTTCGCGCATCATCTTGGCCTGTCTGATGGCCTCTCGCTTAGTGTGCGATAGATGCGAAGGTTGAAGCTACTATAACTATAACAAAAACAGGAAAAACTCCGATTGTGGCCCGAATTATTAGCTCTGGTGGAAAATGTCTTGTAGCAAATTCAGAACATGTATTACTAGTTTCGTTGGGTTTGGGGTATTTCTCTCTATCACGTGGTTGAACGCACTCTTGTCAATTGGAAGTATCATTCAAATTTGAACAACTGTATTTGACGCAGTCCGATGCCAAAGAATCGTCCGAAGGAACCAAGTCCGAGGAGGAGAAATTGTCTCAAGGCACGAACAAGAAAAGAAAAACAATGCGATGCCAATTCTGATTTTACGAGTAAGGCAGTCCATCACCAGCTGAGGAAAGTCCGTTCGAGACTCGGAAGAACCAAGAAGGCTCACAATAGTCCTCGTCAACGAACAAAGTGTAGCCCAAACACCATTTTCGCTGCAATTACGTTGCTGAATAATGTCACCTTTAGAATGGAACAAGGAAGAAGTGCTAGGATACAAAGATGAGCCGAAAGTGTACCCTAATGATGAACATGGATCACGTACCACAGGAGTAACGGGCCAAGTATTGTGAGCGTTGTATGCGGCGATGTCACCAGTCAAAACAATTGCGTTATTGCGGATGTCGAAACCAATCACGGTTTCTGCCACCGAGCCATCGGGATTCACCCAGTGAGCTGTATCTCGATGGTAAGTGCCAAGTTCGCGCGGGAGCATGGAAATTCTACGTACGAGTAAGCTCTTTGGTTGTAGGGTCGAAGGACCACAGGGAAGACTGGGAAATGCCGGATACAGGGGTTGCTACGGAAAGGGGTCAAATGTGGAAATCGTCAGTGCAGGAGTGGAACTTACTTTGCTTCACATTATCGAGCGATGCAGCACTGAACCGGGCAGACGTGAGATTCAGGACTTTGCTACGTTATATGGATGAAAAGGCGTACTTGGAATTACCGGGTCCGAAGGCAACAGGAGGAGCGAACTCATTCGACGACGCGCCAACGAAAAACGGAGAGGGGAAGTTTGGATTCTGTACGAGGGTGAATATACTTAAGTCGTCGGAAAGGGCAATAACGCACAATCGCTTCAATGTCAAAGGGTCCTGCTCCAGAAGAAGTGGTAGTAATTTTGACATGGAGCTCGGGGATTGGACCCCCGAAGTTCACGCCATTTCTATGAGGTGGAATCGGTACTCCTGGACGATCAATGATACGAAAGGACCGACGTACATGCCGCTTTGTGAGTTCTCTACATATCCATAAGAAGCGTCACCTTCTATCCAGCGAACTTGAATGCGTCCGGTCAACGTTACTGGCACACTCGAAGGAGACCCCCTTTTTGCAGCGTACGCTCGGGTGGGTGTAAGGTCTCTGCCGGGCAGCGCACGCCTGAAGATGGGCGCGTTCGGCGGGAGCCCCCTTGCTAGTCTTTCTGCATTGGTCATCCTTTTAGCAGGCGTACCTCCTATACCAGGAGCAGCGGAAACCACGGCAGTGAAGAGAGAGACCAAAGCGAGGATGAAGACAACGAAACGCATCCTCGGCTACTGTAAAGATGAGAGGTGGTATCACAGTGAAGAGGGGAGATGACAGAAGTTACGGAGAAAGATTGAACGAGTGTGTCCTAATAATGTTGTAAATGAAGCCGCAAGGGGTGCACCGTGTCCGACGAGCTCAGGGCTTAGGAGCACAACGGGGAACAGAACCAAGGATCCACTCAGCCATGAAGACGGCTTCATATACGCAAAAGCTCAGGGCAATTCCGTGACATACCAGCGTCAGCGTGTAGAACGTTAGGTCTTCCACAATCAGCTAGGCCCCGTTCCTTCTAGATCTGGGTCTTTGAGAAACGAGCTAGTTTTCGCGGAGGTGCAAGGCGAAGAGCAGGCAACCTTGCAGTCACGGTGCGTCATGGCCGTCACGTGCAAGGTACGGGGAAACGGGGATACGGTCAAACAAGCCCTCTGTGGAAGCGACAAGCCCCTCCTCCTCCAAAGAGGGGTATGATCGAGGAAAGTAGACGTAGCGTAGCTTCAAAACTTGTCGAATTGTGAACATCAATGTTGAGGCTAGTGAGTATACTATGAGACCGATTCTGTTGAGATGCGAATGAAGTGACCGCAATGGACCAAATGAAGATGAGCGACATCCTCTTGCCACCATAGCTCTGAGTGTCCGATTTCGTGCACGACATTGACACTGGCGAAGTTGACGGCAGTTAGCCTAGTCCCAGCGTTTCATAGGTCAGGGGTCTCCAACGCCACAGACGACGGATTACGCTTCAATTGAATCAATATAGCAGGGAAGGTCACAAGGGGCAGACTTAATGACATAACTGACCTGACCTTGTCAAAAACTACGTTCGAACTCAACTCTAATTCTTCATGATACACAGGCTCGCTCCCCATGCAATGCAGCCCGTCGCTTGTATTGGTGCATGTATTGAGACCACTTACGTTTTAACTTGAAGGATCGGCGGTCTGTCTTTGATAGTATGTGGGTGCCAGGTTTCCTATGGGAATGGTACCATCCAATTGGATGCGTAGTACTGTAGAAGCTTTTGAAGACCAAGACTTGGAGGCGGCTCTGAAGAGATCGGTTTTGAAGTTCGGTCATAGGGGGTGCTAGTACCGTGCTGTACCGTGCATCTCCGAGTCTACGGCTTGTCACGGAGTCCGTATTTGGCAGCCGTAGAGTTGGAGAATTGGACTGGCCTGTGCATCTCAACGTCGATGAACCAAGTACGGTTGCCTGTGAGTCCGCGGATGAAATTTCCCGCGCGCCGCCTTGCTGGCAACGTCGCCACATCGTTGAGGACCTTGCAGCACCTCCAAATTGTAACGTAGTGTAATTTTGAGGACATATTCTTGAAGTACTCGCTCCTGCGAGTCGAATGGTATCGAGAAAATGTAAGAAAATGTCAAACAATATGCCAGGAAAAATACCGTGGGCTTTGCCACCGGTGCACAATGGCTAAGCGCTCGTACAAGAACAGCAGCGAAGTTGTCGACGACCTTGCACCACCTCCTGAATGTCAAAGCAAAAATTGGGGACATATCTTACGGTACCCGCACATGCTGTTTGAATGACTTGCTTCAAATAAGATGAGAAATGAAGTCAAGGATAGGTAAGTGAAAGTTGGTACGTTGTTGGCACTGGGCGCCTACGTAACACGGATGCCGTTGAGAAAAGTTGTCCTCTGTTGAGCAGCCAGATATCCGAAAAATTCTGCAAATATACGAGAAACATGCATAGGTACTGAATTCTATGATGTGCGAAACAAACTTATTTTGTTCCGTAGAGGGGAGTACACTTGCCTCACAGGCCCTCCGAAGTCTGTTCTTGTACGAGCGCTTAGCCATTGTGCACCAGTGGCGAAGCTATGGTATTTTTCCTGGCATGCTTTTGACATTTTCTCACATTTTCTCGATACCATTTGACTCGCATGAGCGAGTACTTCAAGAATATGTCCTCAAAATTACACTAAGCTCCAAATCGGAGGTGCTGCAAGGTCCTCAATGTTGTGGCGACGTTGCCAGCAAGTAGTCTCCCACCGGCAGACGTAGATAGATGTAGAAACCTTCGTACCTCAGGACATCTATATAGACACCGGCAGACGTAGATAGATGTAGAAACCTTCGTACCTCAGGACATCTATATAGACGTCTGCTACCACTTCAGACCGCCTGGTGACCGTGTAGTCAAAGAGACGCCGGTTTAGAAGCACGTGACTGCAATCAACGCGTCGACAAGTGTTGGGCAAATGCATTTGCTCGTTACAAGACACTTTGGAAGGGGTGCAAAAAATTCAGGTGTGAAATGAAGTGAGTAGGCTCCAGCAAGTTTATTAAGATTCAGATAGTTCTGCACGGTTCCTGCAAGTTTAATGTCGAGGGATTGCATGGCAAGAGTAGGAATTGAACCCCCGCGCGGTCCGAACGCGTGCGTGTTACACGAGTAAGCTTGGGGATGAGACCCATTTCCTTTTGCGTCCTCGCTGGCCCAGCTACCTCCTTCCTTTTGGGGACTACCCCCCGCGTCGGATAGCAGACTACCAGCAAGGCGACGCGCGGGAAATTTCATCCGCGGACTCACAGGCAACCGTACCAAGTAATGCCGCTCTCCGGGTCCTCAACATCGCTTCCTGGACATTTTGTCTTCACCTTGAAAATCCCTGTGTTTCAGGCTCGGCAATTCTATGAATCGGACATCGCTTGCTGGGTTTAGTACTAAAGTGGTACGTATCCTCGCAAGCTTATAACGCGACAAGTCGTAACACCGTGTCGAAAAAGAGAATGTCGGAGACTCAGTACTCAGGAAGCGACCGCTTCATAGGTTCAGAGACTACAGTGGTTATGTGAGGAGACGGTGCGACATGAAACTAAACCCGTGTCATGTCGATATGGGCGGGATTCGTGTTCAAATTTTACTTTTCTTATTGAATGTGCAGAAGGTACAAGGAGAGAAGAAGTGATCATCTGCCCTATGTACTATTAGATCTACCTCCACTCGGAAGGCAATATCAATCTCCGGGTCCCATGATCTTTTCGCGTCCCTTCATATCAGGGCCCCGGTGAATGGAAGACTCTTCAAGAGTGGCTTCAGGAAGCATCGTGCATCAAAAGACCTGATTTATTTCCGTGACAAGGACGATGGCGGGAAGAAATGACCCTGGATGGGCCATGAGGCCTGAGGCAAGGATACATATAAATACAAGTACGAAGTAGGGTCTCAACCTGAACGACGTGGAAGCAACCGCCATATTCTCATCCACGGCCCTCCAATCATACTCCAGCCAGCTACTTGCCGCAGACTCGCTCTAGCACTAGTTATACGAGGGACAAAGTCATATCGCAGGAACATAATGCTTGCAGTCCGAGCACGACACCTCAATGCCAACCAGGGAGTTGCATTTGCTAGGCGATTGGGAATCGTACTGCGTCAACACCATTGTGCCACCACTGGCGATAGGTCCCCATTGAATGTAGAAGACCAAGCCAAGACAGGAGTGCAGCCATCATATGGCCCTATTGGCGTTACAGCAGCGCTGAAAGCAGACCCGAATGGTATGTTCCTTGTCATATGTGTCAGGCCTAGATTCGAAACGTAGGCAACTATGTAGGTCCCCCTCCTCAGCCAACAATCTTCAAGCATGAATTCTCTCTTGCGGATCGCGTGGGACTTGTATCGGGTGCAAACCGTGGACTAGGACTTGAAATGGCACTCGCGCTGATCGAAGCAGGTGCACGGGCTATATACTGCATTGATTTACCCAAAGAACCTGGTGAAGAGTGGTGCAAAGTCAGAGACTATGCCAAGAGGTTGCAGGGTACAGGCGGAGAGGCGAGAATGGAGTATATCAGCTGCGATGTCACAGATCAAGTATGCGTCCAAAGGTGACGTTGTCGAATAAAACTGATGGATTTGGTAGGAGTGCATGTGGAAGGTTGGTGAGACTATTGGAGATAGGGAAGGCAGAATGGATATCGGTGTCGCAGCAGCTGGAGTACTGAAGGCACCTATAGGCTGTCTTGACTACCCAGCTGAGGAGTTCAGCCAGGTGAGTATAGCAAGATTGTCGACTTGAGAGAGTTGATACATGACTTGCTACGTTCATTAGGTCATGGACATTAACACAAACGGTGTTCTCTTCACTGCACAAGCAGCAGGCCGGCAGATTGTCCGCTTCGGTAACGGTGGCAGTCTCATCCTTGTTGCGAGCGTAGCCGGAAGTGTTGCTTTCAAGGTTAGTCGTAGGGTGCTTTTACACCGAAGCAATCTCGTAATACATACCATGATATATTCATGCGAGAGCTTGGGTTGTTTACCCCTGCATCTGATATCACTGAATTATTACTATGAATGGGCCCGTGACTTACCTTTCATCATTTATGATATACAGGGTCACGAATTATTGAGCTACAATACTTCAAAATCGGCGATTTTGCAAATGGCTCGTAGCATGGCCTGTGAGTTAGGTTCGAAGCGTATTCGAGTCAATTCTCTCAGTCCGGGTTACATACATACCGGGTACGTCTCATGCCAGTCCCACAGTGTCATCATGGCCGCTAATCCGTTCATAAATTTCCTACAGAATGACTGCACCATTCCTCAATAGCCAGCCTATACTGTTCGAGAAGTGGTCTAGTGAAAATCCGCTGGGACGTCTTGGGAGGAAAGACGAGTTGCGCGGGGTGGTTACATGGCTAGCCAGCGATGCTATCACATTTTGCACTGGTAGCGAGTGCGTAACAATTCATCCCTGCAAGTCTTGATTGGCTAACGTCTCACCTCTGAATAACAGCATCAAAGTAAGCGGCGGACATGATGCCTGGTGAAAGCCTGCGATCAAGCTGCCCTAGTACTCGTCTGAGCTCTGAGGCGTCTGTTTGGTCATGTTTACTCTTTTTCTTTCCGCATCAGGCAGGAGTAGTGTATGAAGAAGCAGCGCAAAGCGACCAGTGTAGGCTGTAGGTAATCGTCCGAGTCGTCAACTCCGTGCACATGTCCTTCTCGTCACCCATTATTCCGGTTCTCTACATGCAATGAGCAAACTAATACTCTCGTGACGACCATCATGACTCGAGTCAAGCGGGCTGAGCGTGACTGGGCTCTCTTTTTCAAGATTACTCAATGTTAGCCGCCAGTGCAAGCAGACTGGTTACATTTTCACTAAGTTGAGCTAATCAACTTGAAGTCGACTTACAGCTCGACCCAAGTGCGACTTTTCAAATTCCTGCTGAAGGTCTTGTGAAGGCTGTAGAGCTACACAAGACATGTGATAATACTGCCGCGTGCCAATTTCCAAAGCTTATCAAGATCAATCTCAGATCTGGAAGCGGTGAGTACTTGAGTGGCCGCTAAACAACTCGAATTTCTACACTTTTATTCTCCTCTTCTTTAGCAGACGGTATATAACTGGTTGAAAAGAACTAGTGACTGATAATAGCTCGGATGTGGTATGGGAAGGCTCACACGTCGTTACCTGGTCGTTACTTAAGTTGCCCCGAGTCACCTTCGTGCGTGATCCCATCTTCAGCAGAACAACTGAAACCTGTTGCGAATTTGATGCCATTGACACAGGACCTTGCCAGGACCATGTATGTGTGCCAACTTACTGCTTTGCACCAATCCGACCACGGTGTCACAGACCAAAATGTCTTGAAAGGCACTTCTTATTGCCGAATTGGGAGGATCAAATGTAAGCAACATATATTCATCAAGCTGCGTACGGTAGAGCCCTTCAAAGCTTCGGTATACGTATCGCCGATTCCTGGTTATACAGTTTCTCACCTTTCGCTTGCCTCACCGCCCCCGCTTTCTGATTTACACGCATAGCCGCGAAGTATAATTGGAATCATGTCATATCCTGATCGACATATATCCGAGCTCTGAGCGCGATGGCATTCCGCCCTATTCTGCCCTCTAAACCTTCTGTCCCCTCAATCCCATTCATAGCACCGGCATATCATCGATATATCATCTTTTGCAATGGCTTCGGTTGAAGAACTCTATCCACTTGACCCTGATGCTTACTTGACCCTGCCCATCCCGCCCGTCCCTCAGACGCAGAATCTCCGCCGATCAGAGTCGAAATTCAAGATTCCCCCTCTGGATGGTTCCCTCACGCTTCCAGAGATCTACGACTGGCATTTGGAGAATTCGCCGGATCACCCTCTCTTCTTATATGGCGAGGATGCTGAAGAAGGCAGCGGCAGACCCCTTGGTGATGGCGGAGAAGTGGTCACCTTGACTTGGAGGGACGTCGTCAGAGGTATTCACCGAGCTGGTTGGGCTGTCAAGAGAAACATAGAGAACGGGGGTTGGAGGTCCGATAAAGATGAGCGACCCATGGTTGCCATTCTCGCTTCACTAGGTTAGTTTTTATTTCTCTCGGTTTGTCCACCTTCTGCTAATCCCAATGTACTAGACTTCATCACGTACTTCACGTTCTTGGTCGGAGTACTTCGTGCGGGATACAAGGTCTTCTTTATCTCACCTCGCAATTCGATCGGAGCAGTTGCGCACCTTCTCGCCAAGACCAATACGACGCATTTGTTCGTCGGTAGAGACGATGCACTTCGACACAATGCGAAAGAAGCTATCAAGAGCATGCGGGAGAGCAATTCAGACGCTTGGATTCCAGAACTATTCGAGACAGCCACCTTCGAAGAGTTGTACCCCGAGAAAGCAGGCTTACCTGAAGGAGATTTTCAATTACTTCCCCCTGTGAAGCAACGTCTCGAAGATACCGCTATCATAACGCATTCCTCAGGTGTGTATCTCAGATGCTGGGCTCATCTTGACTTAGTCATCGGTACTACAGGGTCTACGGCATACCCCAAGCCTATCCGTTTCACTCACTACCGATACTTGATCCTATGTCTCGCGCCATGTAAGTGCAAACGCGAATGATGTCTTCAGAACACTTTTAACAAAACCATAGTCTTCGGAGAGCTGGACAAAACGGGTCTCAAGATGTCCTCGCATTCAATGCCCATGTACCACGGTATGGGTATGATTCAAACTGCTTGGTCGGTAAGTGCTAGGTCTATTGGTATCGTATTCGATATAGTGATACGATTCGACCTCGAATAGGCGTCGTGTGGTATGATCATTACAGCGTTGAAACCCAAGACACCCCCCATACCAATCACCGCCGAGAACACAATCAGAGGTGCACTGGCAACAAACAGTGATATCATCTTTTGTGTACCTACATTTGTAGAGGTACGAGAATACCCCAATATTATCTTACGGCACTGCATGACCTTGAAACTCTGAATCTAGGAGTGGGCACTCGACCAGAAGATAGTAGAGAAACTGAAGCGTACCCAGGGCATTGTGAGTCGCACTTGTTGTCGGGGTTTCATTTTGACTAATGTCGTATAAGATGTTTGGAGGCGGTCCAATGTCAAAGCAAGTTGGCGACTATCTCACCCAACAAGGCGTAGATATTTACAATACCTATGGAATGTAAGTGCGCCCATTTGCTGTATCCGTTGATATTGATCTAAAGTCTTTACCAGAGGAGAATGTGGTATCATGAGTCCGCTCTTTCCCAGTACGTCCAATCTATCTCTCACACCTGATGACACCAATTGTATGCTCAACGATACATCAGAACGAAGTGCCGAGTGGGAATACTTTGAGTTCACGCCGAACATCAAGACGCACTTCGAGTTTCATGATAGTGGTTATGCAGAGGCGTATATTCTGGTACTTCGAGCTGTCACCATTGTGCGACCTTGCTCATGCTGATGCACGTATTTGATTCATTAGCCCCACCGGTACCACGTGCCCAATGTACTAAATGCCCGAGTTGACGGTGGTAAAGCGGCTTATGCATGCAGTGATTACCTCGAGCCCCATCCAACAAGGCCAGGTTTCTGGAAGATCATAGACAGAGTAGATAACCAGATAATTCATAGCACCGGAGAAAAGGTATGTTAGCTGATAGCCTTCTTGCCACGCTTCACTCGACTCATTATGTGCCGTGTTAGACAAATCCCGGACCTCTGGGTAAGTACTCAATTGTCGTACATCGCTAGCGCTAGCGGTGTACTCACGACGTGGTATTGCAGAAACAATTCTCCACCATGACCCGCATATTGAGGCCGCAGTCATGTTCGGGCGAGGGAAATTCAATGCAGGCGTACTTATCGATCCCAAGCCGCAATTCAAGTTCGATCCCTCGGATACCCAGAAGCTAGCGGAGTTCCGGGACAAGATCTGGTGCGTCCTGCACCCACAAACCTCGGAGCATTGCTTACGATAGTACGCCTCAGGCCCTCAGTGGAGAAAGTAAACGAGTACGCGCCTCAGCACTCTCGGATATTCAAGGAGATGATCCTAGTTGCCTCTCCGTCTAAACCGTTCGATTATACCGCGAAATTCACAGCTCGCAGACAGGCCGTTGTCGCTCTCTATGAACCTGAGATAGAATCACTGTATGCGACAGTCGAGGAGACTACTCAGGCTGAGCTTGCACCACCGAACCAGTGGGATCTCGTGGAAACCCAAAAGTTCGTTAGGGCAATTGTGACAAAGGTCCTCAGAAGCGAGATTGGAGATGAAGAGGACTTATTCCAGAAGGGCTGTGATAGGTTAGATTCTTCCCTGCCAAGTAATTTGCGACGTTTCACTGATGACTATCGGAAGTTTGCAAGCCACTTGGATTCGAAATTCGATCTTTCACGCGCTTCGAACCACGTCGCCGGTCAATGTGAGGGTCATACCAACCGGCTTTGTATACCAGAATCCAACTATATCCAGGCTTGCCGCATACATCTCCTGGCTGGCTGGATCCCAGAGTTCCGAAAAATCCCTGAATGGCCATGCAAAGAATGCGGTGACGGTCATGCTCGATTTTGTCGCCAAATATGGTTCCAACTTCCCCAAATCCCTCTCAGCAGCCGAGATTTCTAAGGAGGGCAAGGATAGTGTGGTAGTGACTGGGACCACTGGTAGCTTGGGCGCGTCCCTGTTGGCCTCATTACTCAAGGACGATTCCATTGATCGCATTTTCGCTTTGAACCGGTTGCGCAGGGAGGGAATGTCTCTTGCGGAGAGACAGAAGGCTGCTTTAGCGGACAGAGGTCTTGATGCAGGACTCGTTGATTCTTCCAAACTTGTGTTACTGGAGTCGGATATGTCGAAGGATAATCTAGGCCTGCCAAACCATGTCTATGAACAGGTGGGTTCCATTCTTGCATTTTCAAGTTCATGTCAACTGATTGTCGAGCAGATTCGCGGTAGCGTTTCACACATCATTCACAATGGTACGTATCGTTAGATTCGCGCTGGTGTGTTCGACTCAGCTCAGTGGACCCGTTGAATCGTAGCCTATCCCGTCGACTGGAATTTGTCTTTGGAATCGTTCGAACCTCAAGTCCGCACTGTGCGGAATTTTGTTGATTTGGCATTGTCATCGCCTAACCAGCCGCGACTGATATTCATGAGTTCTGTTGGGGTCCTTCGGGGTGTGTTACCTTGCGACTAAATGCAGCGATGGATAGTTGACTGACACTGAACCTCCAGGCCTGGACACTGATGCGTCTGTTAAAGAGGAACCTGTCCCGCCGGAGAGCGCGGTTAGCACGGGATACAGTGAATCGAAATGGGTCTGCGAAACAATCTTACGCAAAGCAAGCGAATCTACCCCCTTGCGTCCTATTATCATTCGCGCTGGTCAGATCTCTGGTAACGCAAATGGAGCCTGGAAGACGGGCGAATGGTTCCCCAGCTTGGTTCGGTCTAGTCTTCACCTCAGGGTCTTACCCACTGATGATAAGGTACGTTTCCTGACGTGACACGACTGTAGTCCAATAGTGCTCAGGCAAGACTTTAGGAGATTTCTTGGATACCTGCGGACGCGGCAGCAAGGCTCATCGTCTCGGTGCGCAACACTGACGCTTCGTTCATCCATCTTGCACACCCTCGACCTGTCCCTGCTTCGACTGTCATCGATGCATTCGCGGAGTCATTGAACCTCCAGAAAGTGCCTTTCGCTGAATGGGTTGATCTCCTCGAGAAGAGTACATCGGAACTTGACAATCCCGACGCTAAAGAGGCGGAAGTTGTGAGAGCCAATCCGGCACTCAAGATGCTGAGTTTTTTCAAAGAGTCGAAGGCGAGGGCTGGGAAGAACACCGAGGCGTTCGGCGTAATTAGGATGGATACGTCGAAACTGGAGGAGGCTAGTACTGCTATAATTGGAGAGATACCTCGATTAGCGAAGGATCATGCTCTCTCGTGGTTGGCATATTGGAAGCAGGTTGGTTTGCTTTAGAGTTGCGCTAATACTTAACACAGATGCCAATGAACGAAACGGGTTTGTATTGTATGAACGATGTACGAATGTCTAATGTAAATACATGCCAACTGACCGAATGATTAAAGCTACTGCGTGGAAAGCGGACTCAAGTTCATGAAAGTGGCCATAAGTATTTCCTCATGTCATCACCGAATAGTCCGTCCTGATATGCGCGGATACAGCCTTTTCTTCCCTTTACTCTCGTTACGCCTTACACCTTACTCCCAATACCTAGGCACCTTCGCATCATGCGCTTCACCTGCAACCTCCAAGAAATCCGACGGCCTCTCTCTTTTCATATTCCTTCGCCTATTGTTCAACGGCAATCGCTGATACGCAGAATCTTGTCCGGCGGGCTGCTGATTAGAGAACGGATTCGTCCAATTGCCCTGTTGCTGTTGCATAGCAGGGGCACCAGGGCCAGGCATCTGCATGCCCATACCACCTGCGCCAACGCCGTACGGCATCTGAGGCTGCTGAGGGGGCATATTCATCGGGTTCATGTTGTTCATGTTGTAAGCAGCTGCAGCAGTCCCTGCTTGGATGAGCGCGGCCGCCATCTGGGCTTGCTGCAGTTCCATCTGGAGTTGGGCGTGTTTCATCTCGGTTTGCTGACGGACTTGAAGAGGGAGGGAGGGGTTATTGAGCATGATGGTGACTTGTTGAATCTGGGCTTGAATGTGAGGGATAGAGTCTGCGACCATTTGCAGGGTGTCCATTTCACCGCCTGGTTGTTGGTCA
The DNA here is from genome assembly GCA_022160315.1 of Panus rudis PR-1116 ss-1. NCBI lineage: Eukaryota > Fungi > Basidiomycota > Agaricomycetes > Polyporales > Panaceae > Panus > Panus rudis. Next base: position 42,713 of record MU275281.1, read on the forward strand.
GAGTAGTATTCTTGGTCAACACCTGAGACGTCGGGATTATCTGGTATAGCCGTCTATGCGTTGCAGTATCAGAATCCGAAGGAAACGTTGAGTATGACAGCGAATGTAACAAACCTTCTCCGCATTCTGTTGCTGTGAAGTGGACGACTTCGGAGCAACAGAGTTCGCACCGTCCGCTTTCTTCTCTTCTTCAGCAGGCCCGCTTCCTTCGTGTTTGCTCTTCTCGATCTCTTTTGCAATATATTCGCCAACTTTCGTTCGCGACGGTTTATCAGCGATTAGTTTGTCTAGAGAAGCAACCTTGACACCGCAATTCGGGCACTTGAAATCTCGCTCTAGGAGGTGAGTCTGAATACATTCTTCGCAATATATAGTCCCACAACAAGGTGTCTTCACTGCGTCTCGGAATAGCTTGTTATCAATAGGGCATGCTAGTGAAGAGTCCGTCGGGGTCTTTTCTCGAACTTCCGCTTCGGTGAGAGCTTTGTGTCGTGATAATTGCTTGTGCCAGGTGCCGCTGAGGAACGTTCAGGTGCAATTCAACGAACAAACTGAGGCTGACATACGAATCAGGCTGCGCAACGACGTAACCACCTTCTGGTGTGACCATAACGCCATGACCAATTTTCCCTGCGTCCGGATTCTCAATTGCCTTGAGGAAACTTCGAGGGATTCCAGTCGTCCTCTTTATCCGTGGTCGATTGTCATAATCCCGGTCGTTGTTTGTCGGACAGTCTTGTATCCAGTGACCTTTGTTAACCACAGTTAGGCGCTAATCTAGTATGCACTGAGTGATCTCGCTGACCTTTCTGACCACAACGATAGCAAACATAACTTGGAGGGAGGGGTCTGTCAGGTTGTCTGTGCTGATGATGAGCGCCGCCTCGTCCACGGCCAGCTGGTCCACCTCGCGAGTTGTACACTGGAGTGGCTCTGCATCAGACGTAAACAGATATTCACGGGAACCCAAAAGAAAATCAAGTTCATTAGAAGACGAGACTACTACTAGAACAAGGAAGTCCCAGAGGGACGACACCAACTGAGACATCTTTTCCTGGGTTTCCTCCCAGTTAGCTGTCTGTGCCTGGAACATAGCGGCCATAGCAGCCGCCTCCTCGTCTTGGGTAATGCTGGTCTTGACAGGCGTCTGTCACGACGGTTGAGGGAATTCTATCCTGTAGGGAGGGAAAAAACTACGTACTGGAGCAGGTTTCGAAGATTGCGCATTACTATGTTCGTCTCTGTCTCTACCGTCGAATCGTTTTGACATGTTACCTCTGTGCCAAGAATGAGAGCCAGCACCCCCACCGGACTTCGTCCCGCCCTGGTCAGGTGCACCTGTAGAGGAGGTACCAGTCCCACTGAGATACATGGCAGCTTTGCCCTTCCCTGGGCGCACAAAAACACGTTTCACGATTACCGACGAAGCCCGGGGTATGATGGTTGAATCATCCTTGTATTCTACATCCATGTTGTGTTACGTGCTGACGGAGAGCTTGTCGAATACCAATGACGCACCTTCATTGGACGAGCGGTCGAAAATGGCAAGGTCGAAGTCGTTTGCCTTACCAAGGTTGTTGGCTAGAATGATCTCCTTCTTGAGATCGAACACAGAGATTCCAGTACCATCGAAAGTCACTCTGGACTCGTCCTTCTGAGACTTGAATTTGTAGAAGACCGAAGATGCCATAATGACACAACGTATGGATTAACAAGATCAATACTATAAGTTCGTACAGACTGTCAGGCAGAACTGTGAGGAGTTATCAGTCGTCGTGGACGTGGTGGTGGTCAAGTGGTGGAGGTAAGAAGTCGGCGAGTGGAAGGGGCTAGACGGGGCACACTGATGTCGGTTCGCTTGTTACGTAATGCTCGAACCGACAAGAGATGTGCTTAATGCCGTAATTCTGGATCTGCCTTGACAGCGATCGTGAGAAACAAGTTCGATCCTTGTGAGCCGCCAGATAAGCCGGTCGCAAGTGAACCATCGTGTCTTATAACTGCCTTATTAGGCTGGTTTGCTCTGGGGAGCACATCATAAGACCGGTTCGCTTATAAGCGCCTGTCCTAGTTTTCAGACAGACCTCCGTGAGTCGGCGGCGTGAGATCGGCCGAGGGTCTCCGAGGGTGTACGACAACTCTTGCGACAACTCGCCGGAAAAGTATTTACGCGCTCGTCAGCAGTATTTGTCAATGGCAGGTTTATTTGGAGGCGCGCGAATCGTACGAGTGAGTTTCCAGCACAAGTCGTTTGACCACCATGGCCACAACCGCAGAGGGCTTGCGACACAGGCCTGTTAACGGAACGACTAACGGTAACGCTGAAAAGGTTGGACCCACCGATGAAGGCAGGAAAAAGGACCAGTTGCTGGACCAGCACATCGAGTATGTTTTTCGCAACCAATGCATTTTCTGTAATTGACGTGTCGCACTCCTCAGATATGAATTCGGTGGACCCTGGGGTGTCGTAGCTATTATGACCGGATTCCCTATCTTGATGTACTACCTGTGGATTTGCCTGGTTTTCTACGATGGTCAATTAGTCTTCCCGAAATCCACGGATGACATTGTACCCTTCCTGTCGCGTATGTGGGAGCATGTTCGCGTCGTACGTGTCTTTTTTGATATCTGAGTACCGACTTCACTCATTATGGCTCATCAGGATGCTAGTCCCAATCTGTACGCCTGGAAGGTGTACACTGGTTTGATTGTCTACCAACTCTTCCTCGCTTGGGTCGTTCCAGGTTACATGCAGGAGGGACTCCCCGTTCCTTCTTTGGGATATAAGACCCTCATGTACAAATGCAACGCTGTCGGATGCGTCTACATTACCTGGATCACCGCTGCAGTCCTCCATTACACTGGCATCTTCCGCCTTACTGAGATCATCGACAATTTTGGTCACCTCATGACGGTGGCAATGATCTATGGCTTTGGTGTCTCGTTCGGAATGTACTTCCTCACAGTTGCCACAGGCAATCAGATCAGGATGTCGGGCAACTTCATCTATGATGTCTTCATGGGTGCTTGCTTGAACCCTCGTCTCGGTCCTATTGACCTCAAGATGTGGCTCGAAGTGCGCATTCCTTGGGTTATCGTTTTCTTCATGGCTGTCTCTGGTGCTTGTAAGCAATATGAGACCTATGGTTATGTTACGCCCAACATGGCTTTCATGTGCTTGGCCACCTGGCTCTACCTTAACGCATGGTGAGTTGGGGATGTACTCAAACCTCCGTTTTCTTGGCTAACATTGTATACAGCGCAAAGGGCGAAGAATGTATCCCCCAGACGTGGGATATGTTCCACGAAAAGTGAGAGTCTCATTAATCAATCGTCAGGTTTGGTGGCCTAACAGTCACCTTCACAGATGGGGTTTTCTTGTCATCTTCTGGAACTTCGCAGGCGTTCCTTTCGTGCGTACTGAATATCTTCCTCATCCGCCTGTCGACCTAATTTCATTCTTTTCCAGTCTTACATCTATTCCGTTGTCTACATGGCATCGCATGATCCTTCGAAGTACCGCTTCTCGACTCCCACTTACGTTGCGCTCTATGTCACACTATTGACTGCATATTATATGTGCGTAACTCCCCTTTGCGTGTCCAGTACACATGTTTAACCCAACTTCCCCTTTAGTTGGGATACTGCTATGTCCCAAAAGAGTCGGTTCAAGATGCAGACCCAGGGTATCACAAGCTACCGCAAGACGTTCCCTCAACTTCCCTACGGTACTATCCACAACCCCAAATACATCCAGACTGCTCATGGGTATGTTCTAGAAGTTGAATGGCGTTTCCACACTTTTCTGATTTCCTAACGTGCTAGCAACCGTCTCCTTGTTGACGGCTGGTGGGCATACTCACGCAAACCCGTACGTGCCTGACTTACGATATACACGAGGCATAAACCTGACTCAAATCGATCTCCTCTCAGAATTATGTTGCTGACTGGATCATGAGTCTCACCTGGGGTCTCTGCATCGGCACAGCTACGCCAATTCCATACTTCTACTCCGTCTTCTTCATCGTTGTCCTCATCCACCGTTGCGGACGCGACTTTGAGCGGTAAGGATATCTGCTCACTTCTGTACCTCGATTATTCCAACTGAATGGTTTCTCTCGTTGCAGATGCGCAATCAAGTACGGCAAAGATTGGGATCGCTACTGCTCCGTTGTCAAGTACAAGTTCATCCCTTGGGTGTACTGAGTCGACTTGGGATGCGACTCAGGTTTGGGATATACCCGTTGCATGGTTATCACTCTGGGTGATTGCCATACAAAAAGTGATACACTTCAGCATTGTTATAAGATGCTTCATATTATCGTAAAGCTAGATTACATTCTAATATCAATTATGAGCGAAGGTAGAAAGCCTCAACTCCTATCCGTGTATGCGAGAAAGCGGAAAAACAGCAACAGCATGCAATTTCCAGAGGTCGTGACTAAAAAAGCGATATAATCATGGCGGCGACAACTTGAGAGACATGTTGAGCAGGATATTCTCTATCCTCTTTTGCCTATCTTCCATCCTCTCGAGCCTACTAATCAATGATCCTGGCTCTTCCTCTATCATCCCAACAGGTGTAGGACCCTCACTCCTATGCTCATCCGGACTCTCGCTGACGGCCGAAGTAATCAATCCCAACCCTGACCGTGTACGTGGACTGGTATTCCCTGGGCCTCCTCCGATTGTAGGGAACCGTCGTGGGGCGGTAGTGTCTGTGGGTGAGACTGGCACTGGAACGGCAGTCGAGTTCGTGCGCGGACGATGCATGGATGACAGTCGTCTTCGGGTAGCTGGTCCATAGCTTACAAGTGGGGCTGGGGGTGAATCTGCTGTTGGGCTATGTATCTGCTGTTGCTGTTGTTGCGGTGACGTTTGAGGTTGGTCGGCACTCTCGGGATAATCGTCCATTATTAGAGGCTGGAAAACCTGCGCGAGGGGACTGGCAGTATTTTGCATAAGGTCCATACCACGGGAAAGGATAGAATTGATGCGAGCACGGGGAAGAGGTAGCGGTGCACGTTGCGGGGTGGTAGACTCGGCCTTGCGCGGCGAAGACGATGGTGATGGTCGCTGGTCTGTAGCTCCATGATGATGGTCCTCTTGATCTGCGCCGTCATTCGGTTGAGTTACTTGACTGACCCGACTGCGAGGACTTGATTGAGAGAATGATACGTGTCTTTTGGAGGCTTGGGATTGGCGGCGAGGGCGATTTATGTCGATAGGGGGTATTGGTCCATCGTCGTCGTGCATGTCTAGAGCGCTCTCCTGCTCGAGCTCTTCGGCAATCTCGAAGATCTGAACGATGTATTTAGCCATCGAGCTGCGAGGGAGATATCGGGATAGGACGAGCAAAGAACGTACAGCATCGATGTCAGAATCGGAGCCAGCCATGAGCCCATCGAATAAACCTGTCTCACCACGTTAGACTCGTGAGCGTGAACGGCTTGTAAGATAGCTGCGTACTGAGTCGTTTCAATTGCCTCGGTAGCGTATCAAACACCTTCTCCGCCGCTGCAGAGACCGTCTCGTAAAAGGTGATCGCGCCTGACTCTTTCGCTTGCCGTTCGTACCAAGCAATGAGAAGTAGAATCGGGAAACTGGTCAGTCTGATCATGAACACGTTGACCTGGGACCAAGTGTATAAGGCTGCTGTTCATGTTGACTATTGAGCGACGTACCTTGTGAAACCAACGAGGACTGAGGATGTAGCTTGCAGGCAACATCACGCATAGTGCAAACAAGTTGACCGGTGGTTGGTAAGAGAACAATGAATCTGCTTTGACACTGAAGGAGATGAGCATTGAGTGGTTGTCAGAAATTGTGAATCGCGACTAATGCGCACCCCTCGATGGTTGATACCGCACGTCGGAACATAGCCTAAAGTATAGTTAGCGGTCAGTGTCAGGAAAGCTGCAGGTCATAAACATACTTCCGCAAGAGCGTCATCATTGATAGTTGAGAAAGTATGAGAGAGGATCTTGAAAGGAAATCAGTGAAACGTAGGTAGATCACATAGTCAGACAACATACGGATACAAGAACTATTCCAAGTGTGTTAGTTTCTGATAGTGTGAACGACATAGCTGAACGTACCGGTAAGCAGAAGCGTGTTGCTCAGACACGCGTACGTCACCATCATGACTGGTCCAAATACGGGATGGAAACGCGCTGAAAACGACGTTAGTTCATATTCATCTTCATCTTCGTATGAACTCACTGGCATTCTCAAACCCACTAGCATCGAGTCCAAACCAAAGGTCTAGCATCCACCAAGCAATTGTTCTAAAGGAGATAAATATCAGAATAATAGAATCATGAGGATATCACAAAATCATACCCAGAAGTATATCTAAGAAAAGGAACGGCGTATCAGGAAAGCTGTATGACAACCCTATGAAACCGAGATATTGTCTCACCCAGGTCCATTCCGACTGAGACTAAGATACGACCACCATTAGCTCTAGCTGCCTTTGAATGTATAGCATATACTTACGTCCAAAGTGCATATAAAAACCCTCCGAAGCAGAACGCAGCGATTAGCATCAATACAACGAATTGCATGATCATGGCTCGCAAGGAGAGGACCATGAGGTTGTTACGCAAGGTCACGAATGCTAGTCTAGATGAAAGTCAGAACCTCTGAGAATTTGGAGAGAGGTTGACATACCGGGGAAACATCAAGACCGCAATGAGGGCAAGGACGTCAATACCTGCATCGCTGATTCCGGGCCCTGCGCAGTGTTATGAATTGCGGACTTCTAGGGTGGAGTATGAAAGACATACTTTGATAGGCAATACCATATATTCGCATGACCGCATAAGCGCAATACAAGGTCACTACGAAAAAGATCAGTTATCCAAGTACCATCATTGCAGCAAAATGGACATACCGAATGCGAGATCGAATCCATTCCAGGTCCCTTTGAAGTACACTATTGCGCCAAACAGCAGTGAGAAGTATGCGTTTCTCGACTCTTAGTAATTCATACCTTTTATGCCATGCTCCTGCATAGCGGCGACCTTCTCCAACGTGAATCCAAGAGCATATATCATGAATATTCCCTCTGGTATATTGATTCGAGCACGTTCGCTGAACTCAAGTGCTGTGACAAAAAGGATGAACAGGATCGAGAAGCTTAGAATAATCCTGTGAGACTCTCGCTTGTTGTGCACGTTCAAGAACCTACTTGGAGTATTCCAATACCGAGCGAACTGCGGGGACTTTTAGGCTTCACGGACATTTCAGCTTGGAACAAAACGAACAAGGAGAGACCTCGCACCGGTAATGATCAAGCAGAGGAGCTTTATGAGGATCGTAGAAATGTATCGGGTTGCGCTTGTAAGTCTAGTTCACACTCAATCTCAATCCTACTGAGAAGCGGGGGAGCTGAGACTAGTTCACGTACGTCGGATAAGATGGAACGACTGCTATCCGCTTGGTAGACGATCTTCCCACTATGTACATTCTTGTACTTGTCTTCCTAAATCTGACAGTAGAACAAAAACGTACCTCCAGATACCGTCAATAACCTTCTGGCAAGCCGAACTCTTGATGAACCGTTTGGCCTGGCTAATAATAGCTATTTCAATGGCGTTCCCCACCCGCTCCTCAATTCCGTCATCTCTTTCCTCCCGTATGCGCTCCAGAAGATATTCATCAGCGCCTGAATACACAGGCCAGCTCGTGGTGAGGGCGAGAGCAAGTTCCAGCATGTTATGTGCATGTTCCTTTAGCGCCTTAATGGCGAGCAACTCGCAGAGGGACGCGCGAGATCGAGACAGGGAGGACGTTGTGAGGTTCCGGTCACGAATGAAGTAAGCGCGATTCAGGAGGAGGCAAAAAACCACAGCAAGATTCCCTCTACGCTGCAGCGCTGCATATTTCTCTTCGAGAGGGCGAATGAGAGTGTACGTGAGGTCCGGCGCAGATAGCTATACAGGTATGAGTACCATACTGGATCCAGAAACTTGAGAAAATACCTACAGCTTCATAACTGAAAGGTGTATCTGCAATAGTCGTTGAGTATCATCCCTGACTCTTATTCGGATTGGTGACATACCTATGTATCGCTGGTAGTGCGTCCCTCGACATTAGCAATTCTAGTAGGTAAATTTAATGAGGAACATTTACTATAGCATCCTGCACAGTTACTAAGTTTCAACACAAGATAAAAGCGGGGAAATAATGTACTCACCCATCGAATCATCTGGATTATAGGATACACCTCCGTCGCATCGACATCTGAGCGCAGAAGGGGTTGTCTCTCATGAGACTGGCTTTCTTCAGCCATATTACCTATGTCTCCTGTTGGTATCCTTCGCAAAAAAAGCAAGAACGGTCATGGGGAGTTACTGCAAAGCGGCAAAAGCGGTGTGGCTGCAGAACAATCCACTTGGTTACATAGGCGCCCCGCGATGATCTCACGACGCGTCCCAACACGCACGTGCTTTCCTCGCTTGGGGAGGAGTCGCACTGCAGTCGTGCAACGTGCGACGTTGGAAGCCAGAACATGATGTCAAAGCTTTGAAGCTTGAAGCTCAGTCTTAATTGTCCAATGGATGCCACGACGTAGCACAATGCCTTCGACCAATGTGCATCTAAAGTAGCGACGGAACATGATAGGAGGTAAAAGATTGGAATTCTCTCGGTATATACATCGCACTACATAACACACTCGATGGAGAAGAAATTGAAAGCACAGATCGAGCAGAGAAAACGACAGCAGAGAAACATATAAAGTATATTGCTTGATTGAGGAGAATCCTCGAGGCCTGCTCTAAGCAATTATACGTTTCCTGTCTCCTTCGCCGCGAAATGCAGCGTCCAACTCGATAGGAGTTTCTTTTTGTTCACTGACACGCCATCAAGTCTAAAATGGAGCGATGTGAGTGGGATGTGTGAAGAAGGATGAAAGTAATACTGACCCTGGTGTACCATATGTCAATGGTGCAATGTAGATGTAGAGAATGAACATAATAAGAGCGAATAGGGCAACAATGACAGGCCCTTTCACGCCATGGTCGGCAAACTGTTGTGGCCTTAGCCTCGTCAATGGTCCGCGCTTCGACACGGGTGCATTGATGGTTTCCGAAAGCACGAAGCTCAACACGGCACCTGCGACAAGGGCAGAGGCCAGGTGACTTGGTAGGTAGTGGTGAATGAACAGTTGTCGGCTCATCAGGAAGAAGGGGAAGTAGTGCACGGCCCAGATGAGGAGGAAGAAACCGGTGGTGTTCCAGAGACGGTTACGGACATCTGAGATACGATGTGAGCTCGACATTGTCTACAAAACAAACGAACAAGAAGCATACCTTCAGGAACAGGATCCAAACCTCTTCTCCGCGCAATAAGGTCAGCAATGGTCATGCCGATATAGATGGCAGTCCCGGCAACACATGCCCACCAACCAACAAGGTTACCGATGAGGTAGATTTGTTTCTGTCCATCATTCTGTGTCCAGAAACTGATACCGCTGATGAGGAACGGCCAGTTGATAGGGGTGCTCGCGTAAGGATGAGACGCTGTCAGACCAGCGTTGTGCTGCAACATGAGGAGCTGGAGTTCGGCGAACTTCTTGAAGAAGTTCATTTTCTTGGGTTCCTTGATACCTTCGTCCTTGTCGCGGTTCTTGAAGTCTGGGTCTGAGGTTGATAGAAGTCAATGGGCTGAGCTCCGATGAAAGACTATTGCACAAACCTTGCGAGTCAATGATTTCGTTAACATACCAGACTGTCCCCTTGTCGTTGATGTTCTTATTACCGTTAACTTCCTGCTGCTTGAATGCCCAATCCGGCAACTGCTTAGGGTGTGTCCACATTGCGACCTTTGTCGGCACATGAATCAGCTTGAAATGACCCGACTTGCTCTTCCAAGCTTCACCAGGGTGAGCCTCGTTCAAACGCAAGTGGAACAACGTGTCATTGTGTCGTGAATGGTCGTCCTTTGGCCAGGTTGTGAACTCTTCGTTCGTAGGCATGAGAGGCGAAGCAACGTCATGAGTCATGAGCAAAGTCTGAGTGTTGACATGGAGAAGTTGAATGACGTCCTCGTGCCGCACGATACGACCGCGACCAGTCTCCGGGAGCGCCTTGGTAGGAATCACTTGCCAGTAGTTGTTGGTATCATCGTGACCATATCCAGTGACCTGTTGACCTTGGCTACTGATACGACCATCCTCATACTTCAGGGGATACCGCTCAGGATGGGAGTGTAGGAAGACCTGTGTATCTTTGTGCTTGATGGTCACCGTGTCGTAGTAGCGAATCTCTGCGAGGGAATCATTTAAGTTCGCGAATCAATAGACTGCGTCGGGCCGACTAACCGTGACTCTTCATGAGAAGCTCATTGCCGCGAAGCGTCTCTTGGAAAGACGGGCTCATGAACGCATCCCCAGGACCGGAGTTGGTGAGAATCGCAAGGTGAATCCAGAAAAAGAACAGGTACAAAATCAGCGGCAGACCAATGAGTCCCACAGCACGAGCAGCGAAGTGTTTCCAGAAGTATTGCTACCATGAACATCGGTTAGTACACGTCAGTATGATATGAGAAATCAACACAACACACCATGCTGTGACCTTTCTGGATATCCAGGATATCCCAGAGGTCAACCAGTACAGCGATGCCGATGGCAACCACGGTCAGAATACCATTGACCTTGGATGCCCAAGTGCACGCCATGAACGTCCCAGTAGCAAGGAGCCATCCCCACCATTCCGGAGAAAACTCGCTACCAAATCGCAATGTGAGTAGACGAACGCCGGTTTGATCCAGAATACGTGGACTTACAGGTACCGGAGTTTCTTGAAGCGTATGTACGAGTATATGGTCAGGGACATGAAGAAGATCAACGTGGCATCGAGGAGGATGAGGCGGGACTGGGCAATGTGTGCGTTGTCTGTATGGTAGCGAATGAGCTTCACACAAGCAATTGTGTCCAGAATTGGGAAACGTACCGAACAGAACAACAATGGCAGAGAACGCTGCAATGACTGTCGAATAACCAGCTTCTTTCATAATCGCGTAGACAATGGGGACCGTGAGACTTCCAAGGATTGCGGGCAAAGCGCGCAGTCCGACATAGGGGACGTGGTTGTCCGTGTAGCTGTCTCCAATATTCTCGAATTCGAAGTGACCGTCATAACCAACGAACCATCCGGCAAGACCGAAGAGGAGTTTCGCGAGAGGGGGATGTACGTCGAAGTAGTATGTACGTTTGATGTAATACGAGGCGAATTTACCGAAGTGGACTTCGTCGAAGCTGACAGGAGGGTGCGCAGTATGTTAAGCCACACAAAGAACCTCATTGTATTGGATTCAGAGAAACTCACACTACTTGGTCGGGATGGTTGATTTTGTAGAAACGTGTAGCGAATGCGAGGACTGTCAACAGGGACACCACTGCGATGCTAGCTTCCTCAGTATTCAGAAACTGTTCAATGTAGCTTCGATTACGCTGGTGCAAAGCGGGATGCCAAGTCAATGCAGGACTATATAAAGCACCGTACGTGTCACGCACCGAGCTATATTCCGGATGATGATCGTCATAGTCGTCGAGCAGAGGGGTGGAGGATGCCTCCCTCTGCACGGCTTTGCCTTTACTGCGCTGCCGTAGATCCTGGGGACCCGACATGGTCGGTGTATGGGAAGGGGGAAATAATGAAAGACGTGTGCGCAGCGGTTCGGTTGAAGTCGAGCGTGTCAATGTTTGGATCTAAAGCCTTTGCCAAACAAACACGGCGCTTATTCGCGTATCCCCTACTCAACTCCGCCGTGCGACTCTTTTTGGAATTCTACCCATTGTGTCATTTCTGCGGCTCCTACCAAGATGTCGGAACTGACACTCGATACCCTCATCGACGATGGCAACTACCTCGGCTCAGAACGTGCGAGGCTTGAAAATCAGGTCATTCTCGATGAACTAGAACGGAAGAAGAAGGCGAGGAACTTGGCAGTTCCTACGGATGATAACAAGGTCAAAGCACGGCTGAGGGAGATTGGAGAGCCTATAACTCTATTCGGAGAACGAGTACGTGACTGTTTTGTGCAGAATATGGCACAGGCTAATCCCAGGCATTGTGCAGGCAGCAGACAGACGTGATCGTCTAATTTACGTGCTCTCCCAAATCAATGCGGCGCGAGGGGAAGATGCCATGCCAGTGGACGAGGAAAGCTCTGAGGAGGAAAGCGAAGATGAAGTACGTACTCTTCAAGCAATACTGCTTATCACAATCTCATCTCATCCCCCCAGGTGGAAGAGTTCTACACGGCTGGCTCGTTAGAGCTATTGGAAGCGCGGAGACGCATAGCCGAATTTTCTCTCCCCAGGTTGGAATTTCAACGCTAGGTGGAACACACAGTCAGGTGCTTACTACCTTCTTTCCTTTCGTTCGATGTTCCCCATGTAGAGCTCAAAAACGGGTCGCCCAGCAGAGGATTGACAGCCAAATGCCACTGAGACGGATCATTGATATACGCAAAAAGGTGTTTGCGGACGTCAAGGTGAGTAATAGAATATTCATAAATACTCATCCATACTTGATGGGCTCTTGTATCGCAGAACTTCGCAAACCTGGGGTCCCAAATTGGCGACGATAGACCAATCTCGCAAGTACGTTTTGCACCAAATAGTAAGGTTCTAGCCACTGGGAGTTGGTCTGGCAATGTAAAACTATGGAACGTGCCCTCCTGTACGTCTATCAAGACGCTTCGAGGTACATTTGCAATCCCCCTAGACACTGCTTCTTGTCTGCTCACTGACTTATTACAGGACATACCGATCGCGTTGGAGGTGTTGCATGGCATCCAGGTGCCACGCGCTCCCAGAGCGAAGAGGCAGTCAATATTGTCAGTGGCGCAGCCGACATGAACCTACACTTCTGGTCTCTCAACAGGTTAGTCCACCTATATCCTATCAGAGTATCTTAACTCATGCAGGCCAATGTCCTCAGCGAAACCCCCATTGCGACGCTAAAAGGACACCAAGATCGTGTTTGCCGCGTTGCTTTCCACCCATCAGGTGACTACGTCGCGAGTGCCAGTTTCGACACCTCTTGGAGGCTATGGGATGTAGCGACCGCAAAGGAGCTCTTACTCCAAGAGGGTCATTCGAAAGAAGTGTATTCCGTCGAGTTCCAGGACGATGGCGCCTTAGTTGCATCCGGGTATGTCTCTCCCTACTATCTTCCTTTGACACTTTATTCAACATATCCATAGCGGTCTTGACGCTATCGGCCGTGTATGGGATACACGTACAGGCCGAACAGCGATGGTACTCGACGGACACGTTCAACCCATTTACGGAATCGATTTCTCTCCAAACGGGTACGTTCTAACATTGCAGCACCCCATAAACTCCTGATCGCTTATTGCGTCAATCTATTTTATAGTTATCAAATAGCCACTGGTTCAGGAGACGACACTATCCGGATATGGGACATGCGCTCTCTCAAAGCCCTTTATACCATACCCGCACATCTCTCCAACGTCGCCGACGTCCGCTTCTTCCGCGCAGACGAAATTCCACCATTCAAATCCACCACCACACCTTCCACCAACAAGGATAATTCGGGAGACGTCGAGATGAACGGTACAGAAAGTGCCGAGTCAAAACCCGACCCCAACTCTCCATCCGATACGAAATCAAACGAAAGCTTAGCGGAAGAAGAATGGCGATATCGTTCAGGGTTGTACCTCGCCAGCGCCGGCTACGACGGGTTTGTCAAACTATGGAGCGCGGACGATTGGCAATTGCTCAGGACGTTGCCTACGGATGGAGGAAAGGTGATGTCTGTGGACTTGTCGCGCGATGCCAAGTTGCTGGCTTCTGGGACATACAATCGCAATTTCCAGATGTACGCGCCGGAGGAGTTGCCCATCTAGTCATGGTGTATGTGTGTGATATATCTCTACTTGTATCATTGTACGAGAGCTATACGCGCGCTCTATACGATATTATGTGACACTGACAAGCCCTTGCAATTATCCGCATATGAAGACAGCGCTAGCTCAGCAGAGGTTGCTATGCCTCGAGGCATCTAACTTATGAGAGAGACACGACGGCTAGCCTCGAGCCCGTTCCAATACCTCTGCGCGGATCTCTCGATATCGACGCAGGGCTCGATGGAAAGCGCGGCAGAAAATCAAGAGGTAAGAACGTTCGATAGCCTTGGGTGTTCCGCCGTCCACGGGGCCTGCACGTCATTTTTGTATCCTTGAGGCATCCAGGATATCAAAAGAAATGTCGTCACGCATAAGACCCTAGTCAGGGAAGTAACTCACCAGTCTTATCTACATACGCGGCATGATCGGTCTTGGTCAGAGAGAACACTGAACAGTCTCTGGACCATCGGGAACTTCAAGCTGAAACGCCAAAAAGAGATGTCACAGTCCGTTGATACATCGATGGTCGAATGGTCCAGCGTCCGAGTCGACCCTAGGCAGCTGGCAATCGCCGTCGGAGAGATCAAAGCGGCGAAATGACCGAGGGGGTTAGACGTGTCTGGGTTCTGCATTCTGCTCAAATCTGAATCCCTAACCCTGTTTCGTTCGGTGTTTTGTAAACTTGTTTCGAACTAGGTCGCGAATCATGACAGTTAAAATTAATAGTCAACTTACTCACATTCGGAGTCTCGATGGTGGTGTTATACTAGGCTGTGACCGCGTAACAACCTGGAGTAGTGGCCGCGCCTACGAATCTTCGATCTGAAATGATAAAAGGCGTATCCTTAGGGATTTGGACCGCTCAAAAACCATTTGAACATAACAGTTGCTAAGGCCCGACCAAGCAGTCCTACGAACGACAGCAAGTATGTCAAATACCTAGGATTGTGCGATCTGCGAATGTTGAGAAACGACTGAGTAGCCTAGGAGTGGAACAGGTGCGCTCGGACTTTGACAGAGTACAACGTCGCAGTCCATCGGTATTGAAAGTCCAAGGGACACCCTTCTGTGCATGCCATGTCCGTCAGTTCTCTAATCATAACATTCTTGCAATATCATCATGATGAGGTCGAATATGTACCTTGACAATCTTCCGAGGAAGCTGAAAATGCCGCAGACCATGGTGTTGGCATAGCATAGGGAACGATATCGATCAACAGGATCCCTCGGTGACTGGAATACTCACCTGGATCTCCTCGCCCATATGCATGGGCCCAGAGAAATCAACCCTCCTCTTCATCTGGAAATAGTAAGATACAATCATTCGGTGCGTTAGTACACGCATGACCAACTCCGTATGTAAAAATGACTTTCGAATGACCCATACAGTATCCCAAGGTTCATCTACTCCACGCGTTTCCCAAGCTAGCTTTTGAGTTGGATGTCCAGACACTTGGACTGATCCTCATGATGATGAGTCCCGGAGAAAGCCTTTCAAGTTCCTCATGGCTTCCTCAGGCTCAGGCTGTCACTCGGTCCAGTCTCTTTCGTCATCTCCTTCGTCATAGCTGCATAAAAGGTTCTTGGAAGAGTCAAGCAAAGCATACAGTTTAGACTATTCATTCAACACACCGTAAACGTGGCTCAATACAGACGTACCTCACGAGATGCTTCGCCTGTGTGTCCAAGACGTCCACAAGTTAACCGTGTCTCACAACAGCAATGGGGTTCTTTATTTCAAGTTCAGGTGTCCTCGACTTAGAAAGTTGTAGGGGAATTAGGATGACCAATTGTAATGGACGGTCACGGGGGACTCAAATTCGAGGGTGAGCATCGCCGCCGAGCCCCACCAACGGTCTCGATTCCTCACAAATCGCAGGCTCGAACGCATGCCGACCGACTGCGCGACCACGGTCATACAAAGGTCTCGGGGTATACGTGACAAGCGCCCTCCCGACGCGCAACAACTGTGACGTGTTTGTGACGTCGTGACAGGAAACCGTAAAGCTTAAATTTACATAACTGTTGCCGAGAGCGTGACGACGGTTGCGCGGTTACGCGATGTCTGACACCATCGAGGGCGGGGATAGCCTTATCAGGGAATCCCGACGGGACGCGAGGCGCGTTATATGACGCGATCCTCGACGCGTCAAGAAGTTGCAAGCATGACGTGCACTGCTTGCAGATGAGCGAAAATATTTTGACAGAGGACATGCAAGTTGCAACCGGTCGTAAAGACGACCCTGACAGTCAGTCTTTGCAAGTCTCGGCCGAGCAGTCGTGAGGGGACTACTGGGGACATACCAAATGAATCAAAGGAAATTCTGAAAAATGCAAAGGTGACTGATGTTGATGAACGCGTAACGTCGTACGAGCGGGTGACGACGAAATCGCATAGCGACGACAAAGGGGGATTTGCGAATGGTGGCCGGTGACGGTCCATTGTGCGATGAAGGTTCTAGATGAGGAATCGCTCGGCAAGTCGACTAGAGCACTGATGCTCATTCGTAAGTATGTCATCGCAAGGCAACGATGATGACAATGATGTCGACGGCCGAGGGACTCTTCATACGAGCCTCTTGGACAGATTCTAGCTTGGGGGAACCAGAAATTATTGTTCGATAGATGCGCCATATCTCGGTAGCTTCATTGAGGTGAATGTCAGAAGCACATTCTGTCATTGCGATAATATGCCGAATCTAATTGTATCAAGAAGGACATAGGGTGGTACATCGATGGAGCTGAGAACAGCAAATTGAGGGCACACGACATGTTCGCCATCGCTAGCATTTATATGAGGACGAACTGGTGGGATCTGCGATGAAAAGACGACAGAGACACTCATGCGGCAAATGCGGGTCGTTAGCCTCGATTCATTATCGTCTCAGAAGAGCTAGAGCGGATATAATAGCACAGAAAGGAAGCTTCGAGAGAGTGGAGTGTTTGCATAAGAGAAGTGTGAAACACACATGGCTTCAACTTGTCAAGGACACGTTGGCTTGATCGGGAGTACTGTGCTGCTGTCCATGTGGCTGACTAAGGGAGGAATATGCTGGAACGCTTTGTATGCTAAAGCGGCGGGTGTCACCGTGTTCCTGCCATCCAGGAATGAATTGTGTGAGCAGAGATCAAAGGACCGAGTGTTCCGAGCTGAAGAGGAGAATGAAGAGCCTGATGCCTTGATGTGGTGAAAAAAGCCAGCCAAGGGCGGTCCACCACCTTGCGCGAGCCGCTGGGAATACAAATCGAACGAGAGATGCAGAGTTCGGTATACAAGGAAGACTATCGCGATGTATGTGTCGAGGATGCGATCACGGCAAGCCTAGGCTGATGTAAGGACCCTCTCGGGACCCCCTTCCTTGTCCTACGCGTTGGTTGTGAAGGGAGAGAACAATGGGCGAAAAGAATAGAACGTGCAAAGCGGGCGTCAGCGGGGGCGGGCGCGGTGCTGCAGCCGGGCGGGGATCTAGAATCGGCGGACGGGCGGCCTGATATGGCAAGGCGGGCGGGCGCGCGGCGTGACAGGGGCGTGACTCCGGCGAAAAAGGGTGACAGACGCTCGCAGACGGGAGACTGTGACTTTTCTTGTGACCTTATATTGTCGTCGCCTGAGACGGCCATGACTCGCAGCCAATCACCCGTGCGGTCCTCTGCGTCTCGCGCTGCTATATAACCCGCCCCCAAGTCGCAGACCCTCCCCCGAACCCGCCCCCCGACGTCGTCCCCGACCACCACCACGACCACCCCGAAGTAACACCGCTTACAGCCACCGGCAACCATGCTCGAGGAAGTGCTCGTCTGCATGACGTGCGGCAGGCCTGTGGATGGGTATGTTCTCCTCGAGGCGTCGATCACTTCTTCCTTATAAACTTCTTCGTTGCAGTCGTGTCTATTGCAGCGACGAGTGCGAGTCCCAGGACATAAGCTCTCCTTCTCTTTCTGCCGTGAGCAGCGCAGCACCGTCTCCGTATCTCCCACCAAGCATGCGCGGAAGCAATCTCGCAGATATCCCTGCGCTTGTCCCCTCTGTACTTGGTCACAGCCAAAAGGGTCACCGCGCCCGCCACTCAGTGTCCTCTTCGTCCAACTCCTCCGTCGGCTGGTCCGCGCTTTCGGAGGACGAGGATGACTTTTCCGGCTCCCGCGTCGGTGTCGCTGGGGAGGCACCCGAGTTCCTCGGGAGTGCAAGCAGCGTCAGATCCAGCTCCAGTGCGGCCTACTTGCTTAAGCCGCCTTCGGCTCTGTCATACGCCCGCCGTCCTTCAGCCACCAATCACTCTTCCACTATCCCCCTTCTGCACAGACGCACATCATCCTCGACCTCCAGTCTCTTGGCAACATCAGTCAACTCCGCGCGCAGCCATTTTGCAGACTACTCTGCCGAAGACGACATGTCCGACGCCCCCTCAGCTTCTGTGGCTTCGTCTGTATCTTCCATCCGGTCCCGGAAGAACACAATGCGCCCGACGAGCTTCATTGAAACACGACAAGAAACAAACACTGTATCCA
The DNA here is from genome assembly GCA_022160315.1 of Panus rudis PR-1116 ss-1. Classification (NCBI taxonomy): domain Eukaryota; kingdom Fungi; phylum Basidiomycota; class Agaricomycetes; order Polyporales; family Panaceae; genus Panus; species Panus rudis. The sequence continues at coordinate 61,106 of MU275281.1, forward strand.
TAAAACGCAAGCGTGACCGGACCAGCTTGCCCGCATACTTCTCTTTGTTGCAGGTCTCCCCCAGTTCCCCGCCGTCAAGCACTTCAGGGCGTTCCCCACGATCCCTTGCTTCCCTGCAGACTCTCACCAACATCTCACGTTCCCTGCAGTCCTCCCCGACCACTCCGCGCATCGCACACCCTGTCATTAGCTTGACGACTGCTACCGCCCACTCGTCGATAACCTCTGCCACCAACATGGAGTCTACGCCCCGTGGTCGCGTGCGCCGGCGTGATCCAGACGGGCGTTCAGCTTCGAACCGCCGCTCGAGTGAACGCTCACCACCTCGTCATTTGACGAATGTACACCGTCAATACCGAGAACATTCTCCTTCTTTCGTTCATCATCGCCACGACCACGACGCGCAAGTTCGTGCTCGCTTGAACAGCGTGGAAAAGGTTGCCGATTGGGTCGCTTCGAGCCCTGTAGTCGGCCGACCTCCTACTTCTAGGCGTAATAGCTCTCCACCGCCGAAGCCAAAGTACGAGCAAATGATGCGCGAGTCGGGCATGGAGTTTGGTCTTGTCGGTCAGCTTTATTCCAGCTCGTTGCAGCATGCTGTTGTCGATGATGACTACGATGTTCGTGGACCTGTCGAGCGTCGTGGACGTAGGAGGGCTCACGAGTTTGATTCTGCTCCCATCGGTGTGCAAGGTCCTGGCTACGGGAACGGCAGGAGTGGACTGAGAGCACGGGAAGACCAAATCGTGGAACGTCCCCGCGGACGCCCTGGTCTTCCCATCCGTTGAGGGTACCCTGTGCTCGACTCAACAAAAGGTTTTCATCCGTGTCGTGTCACTCCATTTGAAAAGACGACCGCAAGTTGTCATCACGATAAACGATTTTATTCACGACCCCTCCATAGACGTATCCTTTCTCGTACGGTTTCCTCTCCTCTATCGTTTCACGGTCTTCGTTATCCCTCATCACCCATCACCGCTCACTGTCTCCCTCTCATGGAATCACTCGTCTCAGCCTCGTCTCGTATAAGCATAGTTTTGTCGTCGTCATTGTCGCATCTCATTTGTTATCCATTCATCATTCATCGTTTCGTTTCGTTCGTAATCCCTCTACATTTCAACCCATCGTTTCTTCGCCATTATCCGTTCGTTCTTCGTTCGTCGATTTAACCCCATCCCCCTAAAGTCCATGCATTTGTACACCTTCCACACATTCATACATCCCAAATCAACATACATCATACATCACACTCCCCATATTACTCATATAACTCATACATTTGCGGTTACGGTATCTCACCATGTCTTTCTCGCATGCTATTCTTAGTTATCCTCATCGTACATCCCAACAAGACAATTTATGTGTATTATCTATACGAGTTCAATACATTTGGTGTTTGCTCTAGTACTGTCGGATGCCACAGGGAGTTGGTCCATTCACGTCCGGAGATCCTCCTATGCATATATTCATGCGTTTTCTCTAAGTAAAAGCCCTTGTCCTCCCTTCCCAAGTGCTCAGACTGAGATCCTGAGTTCTAAGATTAGGTGTGCGCGTTACCCAGGAGCGAATGAGAGTCAAGGAGAGTCACTTAGGCTATCAGTATCCGGCGGAACCGCGATTTCATTCCCTACATGATACTCAACTTGCCTTGGATTAAGATAGGCTAACCTTGAACCTGCAAGCTTCCAGCGGAACTTGCTCATTGACATATACGGCGACACGATGACTTACCGTCGCCGTCGCGAACGTGAAAAGAGATCCGGTCAGTGCTCATAAACGTTCCTTCCAAGTGTACCCAAATACTTACCATCTAACTCTCACCTTCAGTGAAATACCTAAATTCTCCTCAGTTTCTGGAGGAATGTAGGCGGCTCGCCGAACAAGCAGCCAACCCCCCTCCCTCTCGTCTCGCCCGCCTCCTAAGCGACGAACTACCACCAGACGAACCAACAGAACAGACATACCCCTTAACCGAGCGGCAAGCAAAACTCTACTACGCCGGACTTCCCTCCCTCCCCGTACTCGTCGCGCGCACCAGTACCACTCCTTTCAAACTCCCCTCTGGGGTAGACGACGACGAGAACCTGAAGGAACTTTGTCCGACGGCCGGTAGTCACCCCATCAAGGAGATCTGGGGAACGGACACAAAGTTCTCTAGAGACCTTCTTGCCTACCTCGACGAGAAGAAAGTCCAGTGGACCAGTATTGATATCGTACGTATTGGTCCTGAAGACCAGTGGTTCAAACCGGTTGTGATCTGGGTTGGAATCCAGCCTGGTTCATTGACTGGGAGAGATGGTCGTGAGGTCGTGTTGGAGGTTCAGCGTCGTCTGAGGGAGGAAGGTGAGGAGTTTGAGGATGTTGAGGTCGAGATTCGAGAGTCCATCGTGACACGTTGGTGACCGACCTCTATTCTTTATGTTGTCTGTGGATAGACTCTTTCCAACCCATATAGTATGGACTGTACTTGTAGTGCTTGCTTTGGAGTGGCCTGGGACTCGGACTACCTTGCTGTTTGTATATCTCTTCAATATCGTCGTTCTGGCGATCAGTCTTGAAATACGCTTTTCAACCACCTGTATCAATGTCATAGTGGTATATCAACGCTCTAATGAGTAGCTCTACCTCAATAGGACCACGAATCATCTGAACCGGATACACAATGAACCACAGCGAATTTCTGGAATGTTGTGAATGTAGTTGGCAAGATCAAAAAGTAGAACACCTTACCGATCCGTAGTACTAGTGCCACGACAGTACGCACCCAAATCGAGACCGCGAAGCAAAGGAGGGAAATTCTGTAATCGTGACATTCCCTATACAAAATTCTGTATACAAATCGTTGTCGCATGATCATCATTAAGGACACACACAAAGGTTGAATATGTAATAATACAAGTATACGTGCGCAAAAAAGTGCAGGTTGAGGTAGCGATGGATAGCAAACCGACGTGATGGGGGCACATGAGAGATGATGATGCAAGGAGTGTATGGACCCTTGGTATTGTAGCTATGGCTATATGACACCGTTCCGTACCTAGAAAGGGGTAATAGATCAGTAAAGGGAGGGGACAAGGGAAAATGGGAAAGGGGGAAGAGGGCGAAACGGAGATGAGGATACGTACTTTTTGCATGAAACCGGAGACGCGACTAATATCAATAACAGAAGCCTCACTTTCGACGGCAACGACGAGATTATCGAGCATCTATGAGAAAGTCGAGTAGTCAATACCCAATATCAACCAATCCAGAAGAACATGAGAATGCGTGAGAGAACGAAAAGAGAAGAGATGGAAAGAGTAGAAAAGGGTGGAAGGCAAGCACAAAGAAACAAAGCGAACACTCACATTCTCAATCTCCCCGATCGGTACCCCCGTACAAAGCGCGACAATCTTCTTACACTGAAACTCCTTTTCTGCACTCGCCCCTTTCAAACTCTTCATACGCTCCTCCATCAACCTCTCCATCTTCTCATGCCACAACTTCATCCTCCGCATCCTGATCAGGCTTTCAGGCGTATCCGTCATGGGTATTACAGGGTCCGGATCGAGCGTGAATGGAATGTCCATCCCGCCCACAGCTGAAACGGACGATTCATCTTGTGTTGACGAGGATGGGAAGCTCGTTCCGTTGGTTTGAGCAGTAGGTTGAGAACTCGACCCAGCTTCTCCGTCTTCTTGAGCTTGTTGCTGCTGTTTCTGAGACGAAGAAGGCTCGGAGGAGGAAGAAGAAGGCTTCACAGACCAATCAAAGTTATCTTCATCCTTCAATGCCTTTTCTAGGTTTCTTGTTCGCTGATGAATTAAATCCAGTTCTTCGATTGTCTGATGGCACTGCTGCAGCTGTTTCCTCGATTGGGCGAGTTCACGCGTCGCTGCGCGTACTTGCGATTTGATCACATCCAGAGAGTCTTGCTTCGATTTAGCCTCGGCTGCAAACTCTGTTGTGACTTCTTGTAGGATATTTTGAATTTCTGTAATAGCAGGTGAGTATGGGGTGTGTGTTATCAGAGAAGAGGTTCACGTACGCGCTATCACTTCTTGGCTTTGTTGGACGGGGGCAGAGGGACCACTCCGTAGAGAGCTGATTCTATCGTCGGCTCTCGGACCGCCTGCAAATTCCTAGAAGATACAAGCTCACATCAACACCACGCCTAATGCGAAGCGCACACCTCCTCATATACGGACATACCTCGGGTTCAACACCGAAATCACCAGGTCTCAAACCCAACTTATTCGGCAAGATCCTATTAGCACCTACGTCCAACAACGCCCTCACTAAATTCCTATTGCCCACCCTCGCAGCCACATTCAACGCCGTATCCCCATGCTCATCCTGCAAATCGACCAAACTCCTAAACTCCCCTTCCTGGTTCTGGGCAATCCAGTAGAACAGCTGGTCGAGGTAATACCTAGCCGTCAATGAACGACCTTTGACCCCCGCGGAAGCGACTATATGATGTACGACGGTCTTGCGCGAGGTGTCGATGGTTCGGATGGACGCGTTCAACGCAGAGAGAAGGGTGGGGAAGGACTGAGTGTCGGCATTATGCGTAGATATCACAGCACGGATAAGAGGGGTCTCGCCATTGTAATTCCCTCGGTGCACATCGGCGCCGTTCGCAATGAGTGCCTCGACAGTTTGATGTCGAGCGAGGCTCGCGGCTATATGCAAAGCGGTGTGACCGTGTTCGTCGAGAACCAGGTCGACGGTGGATTGTGTGCCGGGGTTGTCTGGTGGTATTTCACGTAAAAGGTCAAGTACCACGGTAGGATCATCGCGCAGCGATATGGCAGTCACAACTGCTGTACGACGCGTATCGCGCGCAGGAGCTTCCGGTTCAATACCTTGCGGCAACAAAGGCTTACTCGCGAATCGAGCAGCATAGGCTTCCGACTGCTGAAGAGGTGTCTTACCGTTAGTTTGTAAGCTATGGGCTCGTAAGTAGCCATTGGTTTCTGAGGGAAAATCGTATCGAGGTTGAGAAGGAGGTTGCGCGTTCTGCAGCTGCAGGGCAGGAGAGTGAGGCACAGTCGCGCCACCGCCTTGTAAGGAATCGGGATCGGTACGAGCGCGTTTCGTGGGCGAAGGGTTGTCTGTACCATCGGGTTGAGTGTTGACGGTCGTGGCAGACGGCGGCCTTGATCCGTCGAGCATTTGAATGTCGGGGGAGGCAGCCAACGTAGGGAAGGATTGAGAAGGCTGAGTGACCATGGCAGAGGGTTCGTTCATGTCAGTGTCGGATCGTGTACGTTTCAAAGAGGATTGCCCATTGCTGGGAGGGGGTGTGGGTGAGATGCCAGGCATGGAGGAAAAGGGAGAAGATGGATAAGTTCCATTGTAATGCGGCCCTGGAGAAGCATAACCAAAAGGTCGGGCGGCGGTAGATGAGGATGTTGAAGGCGTAAAAAGGCCTTGGGCGCGTCCTTGATTCAGTAATCGCAGAGCAGAGCCAGGCAAGATAGGCGGCGGGGCGAGACCAGGGGCTACGAGATTGGAGGACGCCCCGAGGCTGGAAAAGGAAGATGCGGCAGAAAGAGGACGTGGGGATGCAGTCGTCGGCATTCCCGAAGGGAGGCCTCCGAGGGAGTTAGGATTGGGGACAAAGTCGAAGAGGGGTGCTAGCAAGGGAGCGACGCCGTACTGGGTGGCAATGTCGCGCCCCCGTTCAAGTGGGATCCTGTTCGAAACAAAGGTTAGAGCATATCGTGACTGTATGCTGCAGTGAGACATACCAAGTGCCCTGATATTTGCCATATCCCCCCTGGACGATCTCGTGTGGCCCAGGGAGAATTTCCTTCTCGAGAATCTTTGTGCGCCGGCCCTTGTCGACGCCAGCGACTTTGAGGATTTGAGTCGCGTTGACATACGAGTCAGCCCGCCTTCGCATGACGGCGATGCCACGAACCATGCATTCGTAGACCTGTTTCACAGCGCGTTCGCGTGAATAGCACAGAGGGCAGTCGAGCGGGCTCGTACCTGGACTGAAGAGTAGACTGCGTTGTAGATCTTGACTGGGGCCTGCTGGCCGGGGACCTTTGAGGCTGCCTGCATTGCGCACGACAGCGCGGACGACGGTGAGGACGGTGGAGGGAAAGGGCGGGACAGCGTCGGGAGGTGTTTCGCCCGGCCTGCTGGGATAGGCGCGGGCGCTTCTCACGCGCTCGACCGACGCGCTGCTGGGCGCCTCCAGCCACGCGTCGACGTCGGAGGCCAATCGGAGTTTACCCTTAGCAAAGCGGAGCTCTACAGCCACTACGACGGAGGGAGTGTTGCCAGTGTGCTCATGGTATGTACAAATAATGTCCAGAAGGCCATAACGTACACGTCCCGACTCTCTGCAGGGAGTATTTCGTGGGTGCAAGGCGACTCAAGCGTAAAACGACGGACGCCACCACGTGACCCCGGCGCTGTACTCATTGCACCTTCCTTTTTGGGCCGCTGCAACTGTTGACCTCGACGCTGCTGGAGAGAGCGCCTCGGGCACCGACCATGTTCAACGCACCGCGGCCTGCGCAGCCGTACGCGACGTCCTCTGCAAACAGCTTTGGCGGCGGCGGCAGCAGCTTTGTCGTCGACAACCCTCTCGCCAGCTCCGTCTACGACCCCGACGGCCTCGATCCATGGAGCACCGCGCCCAGTCCGGCTCCCCCAGCCATCCCAACATCCTCCGTCTCTGCACCCACAGGATTCAGCGCAGTCATTGGTGAGCTTCACATATTTTTGTAAGTGCGGAGGGGGGACTGAAGATCGTAGCAGCGGACTCCATTGTCCCGTCCATATACCATGAGGCGTTCGCGACAGTCGACAGTTCAGGCTCCGGAGAGACTTCTGTGAATGGCCTGTCCAGAGTGCTCGGAACGTCGGGTCTGTCTGCGTCGACTATTGACAGGGTACGCTTAACTGCACCCCTGCACAACCAATACTTCTGAACGTAACCACCAGATCGTTAGCATGGTCAGTTCACGACCGCGCGTATCTAAGCTCGAATTCTTCGTCGCCCTGGCATTAGCTGCTCTGGCACAACAGGATAAAGGTGCGCTACTCTCTCTTTCATTCTCAAGCTAGCGAGGTGATACTGCGGAACCACCATCACTTGTTCGTGCGCCATAAGAGTACTAACACTCTCTCAGAAATCAGCGTCGAACGCGTCGCCGCTCTCGCGCAGGACAACGCGCTTCCCGTACCCACTCTTGATCTCTCCTCATTAATACCCTCCTCATCGGGATTCGGCGGTGCATACCAACCAACTCCCCCACCTATTCGTGCACCCGTGCCCACTCGCGGTTACTCCGCTGACGACCCATGGAGTATCTCCCGACTTACCAATCCCCCGACCGATCCTGCGTCTGGTGGTGTTGTGGGAACAAGCAGTATCACAAACGGCATCACGTCTAGTATAAGCGGCACTGGTCTTCCGCGAGATTGGTGGAAGAAACAGGATACTGTGAATGTCAACATCCTTGGACAGCAAGGCTTCATCCTGAATCGTTACCTCGTATACGAGGTAGCCACTGAGGTAAGCACTCCGTTTATTGCATTTACTTACCGAGAGTGCCCAACTGAACTCGCTTCCCGGTAGCGAGCTGCCCCTGTCCCACGCCGATACTCCGAGTTCGTTTTCCTTTGGGACGTTCTGGTAAAGAGATATCCGTTTAGGCTATTGCCTCAGTTACCCCCCAAACGCATAGGACGTGAGTTCTCATTGGCGATACCCTCTTGTTCTCGCGTTCATTTCCGCTTGTAGCCGATGAAAGTTTCATTGAACAACGTCGGTACGTAACGCACACATATTAAATTTTGACAGTAAATGCTAAATCGCACTTCTGCTGTCCATATTAGGCGCGGCCTCGCGCGGTTCTTGAACTTTGTGATGCAAGTCCAATTCTTGCTGTCTGTCATTAGCATTGGTTTTGACATCTTGATTGGATAGCAACCACCCCGTGATCAAAGACGATGGTCTTTTACAAGTATTCCTCACTGAACCCTCGTTTGAGCACTGGCGCAAACAAGCTACGATCTCCTACGACGAAGAGTCCACAACCAAATTCGTCGATTCTATCGAAGAGATGAGCATACCCTCTGACTTGGACGACAAGCTCGCGTACGTACCAACTCAAGATACACGACTCCTCTGCATCACCAAAGAAACTAACATATGCATCGACAGCGTGGTGCGCCAAAAGATCGGTACCCTCATCGAACAATGGCAAAAGATCTGTATTCTCGCCGAGCGCATCATCAAACGGCGCGAAGCAGTAGCGGTACGGCTCCCGTCCTCCTTCCAAGCGCGTCCCCACAACCCCGCTCATTTGCCTTTCTCGTTCCCATCCTTATCGTCCCCCTCAACCTCAACCTCAACTTCCTCCTCAATGGCCTCAAACTCGAACGATGCGGCGGAAACTCGGTCTTTGGCTTCCTCCGTCTTGTCATCGCTTCATATCAACTTTCCCCATCGCGCTCCTGGTTCTGGTGGTGTGATTGGTGTGGGCGGGGGAGCACAGGCTGATACGGCTCGCTTGACGAATACGCTGAGGGCGCTTGTGGAGGTGAACCAGCCGTGTTGGAGAGGAGAGGATTGTGAGCTTTGTGGTGGGGTTCGGCATGGATTGAGTGGTGTTGCGGACCATACGCAGAGGCATGCTGATGCCATGGAGGAACGCGTATGCCGGTCATCGTTTACTTCATTCGAATGTGTTTACTGATTTCGTTTCCAGTCCCGGAGACTCCTGTATACAACGCTCGAGGGACTCAAGGTAACCCCAATACCTTCTCCAATATGCTTTCTAGTAATACTCAACTTCCCGTCACAGAGCCAACGAGACCTCTACATCGCCACACGCGATCTCTTCATCCGGCACGACCGTCTCTCAGGCGACTCGGTCGACAAACTAAAGAAACGAGTCGAGACCAACTCTGCAAAGCTCGAAACCGTGCGGCAGAATCAGAAAGAAGGGTGGCACGAGGAGGCGGATAAACTTGCAGGTTTAATCGAGAAGGACCAAGCGAGTATCGCGGCGTTCTTGAATAGGAGGGTGTTCATACGGGCTAGGTGGGTTGTATGCTTTTTTCCGTGCGTGAATGCGCGCTGACGACGGGTATCTTGTTGTTGTACTCTACTCTCTACCCTTGACAGCATGTGGCACGAACTCCGAGTAGTCTTGCATAATAGGGAGAACACGCTGTTGACTCAGGCCGTCAAGACCTTCGCAAAGGAGGAAAGCGCATATTCGGAGACCGTGGCGTCAAATTGGGCGTCATTGGTAGAAGCAGTTGAGAACATGCCGTTTGAGTAAATCGGCTTTCAAGTTTCCTCAGTTTTTCTACTTTCCTTGAGGGAAGAGAGGTCTGACAGAGACTGACGGAGGGGTTGTTGAGTCGTTCAGATCTAATCTTGTTGTGTGGACTGGGCTGGGGTCATTCACGAGTCTGTATCCCAAATTCTGGTATTGTCGTACTTCACGCTCACGCTTTTTCCATGGTTTCCCTCATCTAATTTGATACCATTACATGACTCGATCTTTTGTTCTTTATATTTTGTTCTTGTGTTCACGACATTGTTACGAATCTCAGCTACTGTTCTTGTTTCTTTGGGCGTCGGCTCGTCGATGAGGAGACTGATGTATTCAGTGCCCGTACCTGAGAAGTATGTCTAGGAGTACACGTACAGCGCCGCCAAATTCTTTGGCACCGTTCAACATGCCATTCCGTAGTAAGTAACGTTGCAAGATTCTTTTTGAACAGCTTTCAAGGCTGATGACATCATTCGATACTGAACGCCGCCACTAGTAATACTAGCGATGTAACTTAAATTCAGTCTCGCTGAATCCCACCCCTATCCTGAAGTGTGACTCCGAATCAGACGTCATAGTTATTGTTCTTACTAACCGCTTTGAACCGCCGAATGGATCTTCACCGATTCAACATGCGACAGAGGCATCATTAGCAGATTATATTAGTGTACAACGCAACGCAGACTACATGGTACAGATAGGATATCAGATATCGAACTTCTGCTTGCTGAGAGATAAATATCATGGAATTGACTTTCACCCCCATTGAGGAGGAGGACCTCCTCTTCTTCCACCTTTGTCGTGAGATCCTCCGCCTCGTCCCCTACCACGCCCACCCCATCCAGCATCCCGTGGCCTACTCTTCTCACCATGGTTCTTATCCCTGTCACGCTTCCCTCTGTGACGACCGCGGAATCCACCCCTATCACCACCACGTCCTCCACGGCCTCTGCCTTCGAACGAATCATAGTCGGGACCGGGTCGCCCTGGACCATGTGGCGGCGGATGCATAGGATAGTCATTCGGATACTGGTCATAGCCCGGAGGCGGAGGACCTGGGTATGACCTCGACGGTGACATACCGGGGAGCGGAGGTGGAGGCCCACCGAAGTGATGAGGCGGAGGAGGAACAGCAGGAGGATAAGATGCGGATGGTGGAAAACCCGTCGCGGGGTTCATCCATGGTTGATGCTGAGACATAGAAGGACCTGGAGGCATCGCTGGCGCAGGCGGAACAGGTGCAATGGTCGAAGCAGACGCAAGTGTTCGTAACATCGCCTGGATTTGATCAGGCGTCAAAGAAGCGACGTTGGCAGCTAGTGATGCAGCAGAAGGAGGCATGGCCGTTGGCGCTCCAAGTGGGTTGGGAGGAGCAGGAACACTAGGAATGCTGGAAAGCGATGGGATACTTGGTACCGGTGGAACTACCGGAATTTGAGGGATAGAAGGCTGAATTGCAGGGGTGATCGCGGGGACTTGGTTCGCAGGAGGAGGTGCGAGCTTGCCTTTGTTCAGTACAAAGACGCCTATCAGGAGATTTGAATCCCGTATTTTCGGGAGCTTCAGATCGTCAAGCAATTCGAGGAACTCAGGAATAGGTTCGGTGGATAGCAAGGGTACGATGTAGAGCTCCCGCCCAGGATGATGTTCCTTCGGTCTGTTTCCCCAAGGGAAAACAAGTCCATGTCGTCTAAAATGAGATTAGTCATAGCAACAACCAATCAAGTGTGAAAAGCCTACCCTTTGGCCAAGAGGTACTGAATCAATGCGTCGAACGCGATGTAGCCGTCGGACGCCGGAGAGAACGCAGTAGCAATCAACTCGCGCGAGGAATTCAGCCTGGATTGCGTGAGATATTCTGCAGATTTATCCACAGGCACTCTCCCGTCGATACGCAAATGGTCGGAGGGGAATAGTGTCTGCCACAACGACGATTCCACACCACCCAATGGTCGGCCGCCAGCTTGTTTGGCATACAGGGAAACTTCTTGGGGAATGGTTGAGTCCAGAGGCATGCTAATCTGTTAGATAGGTATGTCAACGTGATGATAAGTCGAATCAATAGGGAAAAAAATGTACCTTGCCGTTCCATACGACGGGTTGCGTTTCGAACGCCTGCTTCTCAGATTCGGGGGTAAGAGGCTTCGGGGTCGGCTCTTTTTCCTTCTCGTCCTCCTGGAGGAACATATCGAAGTCTTGATCATTTGCCACTTCCCCGAACGGCTCCTCTAAGACTGGCTGAGGCCCTTTATCTTCTTCAGAAGAGGTCTCCTGCGAAGGCAGATTGTCTTGAGTGGCAGATGATGCACCATCTTCCTTTGGGTTCCAGAGCGCACTAAGATCGAATGACGGTCGACTCCCCAGCTCGGGTTTCGCCGCAAACGGAGATATGCCCGTTGTAGATGCAGGAGTGCTCTGCACTGGGCTTTGATCCTGCAAGGTGGCAGCGGCGAGTTCGTTCGACGGAGGAGACTGGGCTGAGGTCTGCGGGGCAGTAGGTGGAATGGAGAGGGATATTGAGAGTTGCTCTGACGATGGCTCTTCATCGATATTAATGAGGTCTGCAAGATTTAACTCTCCCTCCACAGCCGGGGTCACCATCTCGGAGGCAGTAGGGACGAACAATGGGTTCACAGGCGGTCTAGACGACACAGGAGACGCCACTGGTGACCCTTGCGCCTGCAATGCATGCATAGGTATCGCAGGGGGTCCACCCCAACTCGGTGTCACTGGAGACTCAGGAGGCACAGACCCTTGCCCAGCAGCTTGTGCTTGCGCACGTTCTGCCTGCATTCTCAGACGAGCCTGACGCTCTTTCTCGATACGATCCTGCTCTTCTTCTTCTTCTATCTCTCTGTCGCGTGTCGCTGTACCATTCACATCCTCGATGTCCTCCAAACCTTTGTGTGTGATTTTGGCACGAGGTTGCGTTGTCTTCTTCAGGATAGCCTGCGCGAGAGCTTCTTGCTCAGCCTGTTTAATGGACTGCTTCTGCTCCTCGTTAGCCAAATCGGTCGATGACATGGTGGACAATTCTTTAGGCGTGATATGTGAAGATGCTATACGCTTATGCAAAAGAACTCGGTCGGGTTTGCTAAGGTTGAAAATGAGCATCCGGAAACGATCCCTATCACACTAATGAGTATCGGCCAATTTTGAGGAGGAAAAACTACCTACTTATACTTCATTCCGGTCGTTTGTTTCCCATTCTGGTCGTGTTCTCCGTATAACTCAAACAAACACTCCTCCAAGTCCGTTGCGAATTTCTTCGCATTGCTCTCAACGATCTCCTTCTCTTCGGCGCTCAGTTCCTCAGTACTCTTGGTGGGCTCATTGGCAGGTTGATCATCCCCGCCCTCAGCAGCTGAGTCGCGCGGCAAAAACGGATACCGAACGAAGATATCCGTGAAGAGCTCTTGGAGCTTCGACAGACAGTACTTTCGTGCTGCATCTACGGCTGCAGTCGTCGGCCCAGCTTCGGACTTTCTGCGCTTCGTTGGTTGATCGTGCACTGCGCTGGATTGGCGTCGCTTCCGTTGAGTGCTGGGTCCGGGGGACGCTGTCTCCCTCTTCACTTTAGCACTGGTACTAGTGGTTGTCGCGGTGCTCCCTCTCCGGAGACGCTTGGTAGTCTTGTGATCGTCAGTTCCATCATCACTGGATGCTGATTCGGAAGACATTGAAACTCGCCGCGCGCGACGCTGAATTGCGAGAACATATGTTAGCCGTCTATATGATGATAATGTATATAGCACATACCTTGCCCTTCGATCTCTCAGCCACATAGTCGTCGTCTTCGCTGTTGTCGGAGGAAACGTTATCCTCTTCCCCCTCCTCGTCGCGGAGATCTTTTGTGGTGGTTAATGTAGCCATGGCAGGCTCCTGAGAGCCTTGATTATTATTTGTGTCCCGCACTTCCTCTACGGCCTCGGGACCTTCCCATTCCACTATCGATGAAAACAGTCAGTCTCTGAGTTTGGCATGGATGAAAACGAAGTTCGAAAGCAATCAAAGGGGATCCAAGCCACAAATCCTTGGCTCATATGTACTACTCGAGTATGCAGCAGACAACAGCCGTTGTCACGGTGATCCATGTAGATCACGCATTATACTGAGTGTGAAGCGACATAGTCCTCTCCTTTGTCGTCTAATCGACAAAGTCTATACACAAGGCTTCTGCTGGCTTTGCTCACGCGGACATTGCCAGCATAGGGCTATTGCTCAAGTATAACGATAAAGCACGGAAAGGACAGGTGGAGCGTACAGGGAACTACGACATGATATTGAGGCAGTACATGGTCACTCCAGGAGCACGAGTAGGATAGTGGCGATAACGAAGGCAGAAAGCGTGAAAACAAGGGACAGTACTCACTGACTGTGCGCAGTCCAGTCTTTTCGTGACATGAAGAGCAAACAAAGAGATCTGTGGTGTAGGGGCGCAGTGTCAATACCTACAAGAGACTGGCTGAGACGTGCACTTACGGATACCCTCCGCATCCTCCTCCTTGAGGTCGATGCAACGAAAGTGATACCTGGGAACAAGCCATCTACGGTCAGTAAGGCTGCATGCATGCTCGGGGTCCAGAGAACGTACCATTCCTTACACTGGGAGCATAGGATCATAGGCGTCCCATCGTCTGGCTGTCTACAGGTACAGTACACCTTTGACGCTCGCCCCCTATTCGCCTTTCCCTTCGACTTGCCGTTTTCCTGCTTCACACCGTTCACTTTTGTGTTCTCTTTGTCTGTGGGACTGTCATGTTGTGAGTTTTCGCTAGTCCTCCCCTTCCGGGCACGAGTCGCTGCTCGAGTCGACATGGTTGCAGCAATCACGCAGCGTGGGATCCCCCCGAAATTCTCCATCTCTTTGATAACGTCACTCGAACGTCACGACAGTCACGCTGAGGCCGTCACGCAATGCGGCTTATGCGGGACTAAGAGGACTCGGATAGGTTGTTTTCATCCTGTGTATGCACGAACGTTCAACTCATCTCTCGCAAACGCAGATTGTAGGAAGTCATCACTTTCTCGACCCAAAGCTTCTCATCATGCCCGTTTCAGAATCTCTCCGAATCAACATTATAGTCAAAACTATTCAGTGGGGTATAGTAGCAAGCTCAAGAACAGTAAACTACCGACATACATGATATACCAACTCATTTAGAGGTCAATCACGCCGCCGTAGCCACAGGACGACCATCCAACGACGACCTCGACCCCTGTCCCTGCGGTCGATTTTGGTTCACGCGTTTCAGCAGAGTTTGCTGATATGTTTCCCATGCCGAAATGAGCTGAAAAGATCATTATCCAGTCAGTATTTATGCGAATAGGTGATACGAGGGAGCTTGCCTCTTTCTGACGACGAATCATCCCGTCCAGGAACGCCTCAAGGCTCGTCTTGAAATCGTCAATGCGTTCACGTTCGAATCGAGCTACTTCAGATTTGACCAACTTCGACACTTGATCGAATTCTGTCTTGGCATCCAGAGATCTGCGTTCGGCCTGGGTAGCGCGACAGTATCGTAAGAGTCAATGCGAATCATCTGAAGAATCATTGCACGTACATCTGCGACCAACGCCAGCGTCGAACTGATCTGGCTTGTCCCATTGCGCGCTTGGCCACGATTCGCTTCGTGCATTTGCTTGGCTTTGCGGACGTTGGCTTCCGCGCTTTGCATATTGTGGTAGACTCGTATCCGGGACGAGAAGGCCAACTATTGCGAGTCATGGTGAGCATACATACCATTGATATTTTAGAAAACTTATTATACGTACGCGTACTGAATGGATCAGTCTTGCGTATTCATCCGCTGAGACATAACCTCGTCAGCCACTCGAAAATTGACGTTGCAGTAGTAAGTGCGCACCAGTACTCATCACAGTACGGACATCTTCCGCGCTCTGAATTTTCTGAATCTCCTCTGCCTTGCGCTCGACTTCGGCTAAGCCAGTCAGAGAATGCGCGAGCTGTTGTCCGAGGCCATCGTCCGACGAACCCAATTCAGCAAGGGTCTGAGCGAACTCAGAGATAGCCTGAGAGAGTTCTGTATCCTGGCGGTAAGCGGATACATCATGGCGGTGGGAAGGAATAAGGTGTACCTGCGCGTTGTTTTGATACTTGCTCAATGGTCTTGACAAGGCCGCGTAGCTGGAGTTCGAGACTGTCCAAATATGCCTTTTGCTTATCGAACCACTACATTTGAATAGAAATTGAGTACTTAAATCATACTGGGTCTGGCGTCGAACCTGACGTACCTCGTCTGTCTCGTAGAACCGAGGGCCAGCAAGAGACTGGCCAATACTGGCCAATACACCTCCTTTCTCTTGAGCGATCTCCGCTTTACGATGTTTCACCTATGTAACAAGTCCTTCAGCGCGCATACGACGTCATAAGAAAACATCTCGTACATCTAGCGCGAAAGAATCGCTTTCAAGGAAGAACGTGAAGTCTGGGTCCTTTTGCAGGATGGGATGCGCGGCAATTTTCCTCAAGCATTTCTCTAGTGCTGCTCGTCTGCGCTGCACAAAGCCGGTATCAAATCTACCAAAAGGATGTTTTTCCGGTACTGGCGGGACCACCACACCCGGGTTATTAGAGGAAAGGGTTTCGTAGAGCCAGAGGAAATCGGAATAGCGTCGAAGTACAGAGAAGGCGGATTTAGCGAAGAGGGGGGAGTTAGTCTAAGAATAGCACTTTCAATGGAGGGACGGAAATCATCCAACAAGAAGCTCAATTCACCTTGGTATGAACAGTATACATGGTGTAACCGCGAATAGGGTCTCCGACGCGTTGTGGGTCATCGACCGTAATAACGAACGTTGGTAGTTGACCATTTGGAACAGTAGCTGGGAACGTAGACTTGGTGGGAGAGCTGGTAGTCTGATTGCAACTTAGTTGACACTCGACAATCCTGAATTGACAACGAACGCACTGAAGCACCTGCAGCTGCGGCCGCAGCAGCCTGAGCTTCCATCCTCGCCTGTAGTATTGGCTTGTCATCATCATCATCTCCGTCTTCACTTGGAGCGACGCTAGTATCTCTGGAAATGACAGGCCCTCCCCACGCACTCTGCGTGCTTTGAAGGCTTTGCCAGCCGCCCAAGCTTTCCCCACCGAGCGAGAGCCCCGCAAATGAACGGTCAAGTCCGAGACCACCTGGCTGGTCTAATGGATTATAGAACGTTTGTGGTTTGGGAGGAGGGGATGCTGGCTGCGATTGATTTGAGGTCGATGGAGGTGTTGACGCGCGGTCGAATTGTATCTGCTCGTGGGTTGGCTGTGGAATTGGATCTGTTGGGGTTGGTGCAGATACCTCGACGGTAGGAGTCTTTGGTGATCGAGATACCGGCTCGGGGGCAGCTGGAGGAGGCGACGGTTCTCGAGGTGGTTCAACGTGTGTAGAAGATAGTGTGTCTTCTATGGTATGAGATACGCTTTCCCTAAATCCTGGTGATATGGGGGCCGTACTCTGTGGTGCAGGGGGTGTATGTGATTCGTCCTCGCTAGATTCATTCGCGGCCGCTGCATCGAGTGGGTCTGCGTCGGCACTGGACTCCGCGGACGTGTCCTGCGACGCCAATGCAGTAGATGAGGTCGCATAGCTTTCATGCTCTTCCTGCACTAGCGGTGTACTGTCTCGTGCTTCACCAAAAGCATCGACATGGTCATTTGCCTGGAATCCGGAAGTATCATGGTGGAAGGATGCCCATGGATCGGGCGAGTCTGAACGCGCTGCGAATGGGTCTGCGAAAGGGTTTGCCTCGAGAGCCGACCTCGAAGGAGCGAGCAGGTCGTCGAAACTGTCCATCCTCACCTTCAAAGCAGCCGAAAGTATTGTACTAGTAAAGAAAGTCCTCCAATGTATTGACCGAGTGCCAAAGGGTATGATGACGCTAGACGCCAGTTGCCAAAAGGGGACGCGGCGAGCTGACGGCAGAGTCTGGTTTCGAGCAACGGTCTTCGTGTTCAGAGCCTCTCAATTGTCCTCCAACACCGTGGTGAACGTCGTGCCCGCACCTGCACTTTCTGTCGTACTGTCGACGGAGGATCCGTCGATTCTTGCCTTGAACGTCTTGCGTATACCCTGGTCAGTCTTCAAGCAGCGGCATTTGGCTCGGCGGATCCTCCACGGTCACCTTGTGTATCATACATACCCCCAACCCTCCCACTGTTTATCTCTCCTTGTTGTCGTGTTCAGTCGTTTCGCTCCTTGTTATGGTCTCTCTTACAGCATCGTCATCTCGGTCTAGTTTATTCTCAAGCCCCAGTCCCTCGCAGCAGCTCTTCAACGAACCTCTACCACCACCCTCCCCAAGTCGCTCTATCTCTAGCGGCTCTGTGTCCTCTTCCTCTTCCAATCACTCACTTAATGGACAAGATGAAGGTGCGAACTATCGTACTCTGTAGTTTAGTCACTGCGCTGACGCGCCGCCACAGAGAATGTCACTATCACCGCCAACCGTCTGAAACCCCTGCAGAAGGGGAAGCAGAAGAGCAATGAGTACGTCGACATAGTCTCTTTTCCCATGCGCACAGCTCAATCAGCAGGCATAGAGATCTGCGTCTGTTGGCCGTCTCTACGAATATCACAGAGCTATCCTATAGCATCTCCGATATACAGACGCGTATCTTCGGTGAGTTCCGCTCTCATTTGTGGCATTAATCGATATTCATCTTTCCACAGAAATCCAAGAACTTCGTCACAAAACCCAGTCGGGCGATACCTCATCAGCATCCAGAGTGATCGACCAATCGCTTGCAGCTCTCGATGAGCGGCTTGAGGCAGTATCACAAGGTATCAAAAGCGTGAACGAGTCCATGGAATCTGTAGTGCAGTCTGCGAAAACACCAAATCCTTCACAAGCTCAGCAGGGGGATTCAGAGGAAACAGTGTTAATTCGTAAGCATGCTGCTATGCTCGCAGAGTGGGAATCCGTACAGAAGGAGAGTCAGGTCCTGAGAGAGGAACTGAAGGAAGACAAATGGTTGACCGTTTTCAGAACCGTTACTGAGCAAGCAGATGGAATGATGTCTAGTCTCGAAAAGGCTGTCAATCGCTGCCAGGTAGGGATAATAGAAATGCGGCTGCATCAATTCTCTGCCAAACTAACTGTACTGCGACGTAGGACTTTATGTTCCGGTTGCAAAGACATGGTCCTGACGATATGCTCGCGCCTTCTTCCTCACATGGATCAACGCGTTCAGAAAAATCACCTCTCAACTACGAAGTCTTCACAACATTGCTGGATTCATTCGAGGCGAAGAAGAAGTACGTCGCTATGATTTTATTTACAATCATCTCAGCCGCTTAAGGTCCACAGACACTACATGCCTGCAACGACTAAAGTCCTCTCTATCATTGATAAAGGCGTGCAGGACCGAGTAACAAAGAACGGCGAATGTCTTCGACGACATGCCGAATGCACTCAACGCTGGAAGAACCTGAAGGAACGAATAGCGAGAACAGATACAGAAATGGAGAAAGTCCGCAAATTACTCCTCGCGAGTGAAGTTGCACCCAGCGAAGGCGGGTCGAGTGCCTCCGGAAGCGGATCAGTGTCACACAATGGATTTTTGGCGACCCCTCCAAGCGAGTCCAAATCGAAGACAAGAGGGTCAAGTGCGGCGAGCACGATATCTCGAAGTATCTCACCGTTTCGGAAATTGGCTCGGAAGTTCAAAGGATCGAAGGGTCCTGCGGTTACTCCTGTTCCGCTGAAGAAGACCCCTTCGAGGACGCCGTCATCTGAACCTGTACCTACGTTGCGACATCGAGCATCCCTGTTCAACCTGATGGGTGGGGGTGCACCCCCGACTCCCACCACGCCCGATAGGCCGTCGCATAAGTATAGCCACAGCCTGACACCAGATTCTTCACCTTCCTCTCGCAGAATCGAAGCTTTGTCAACTGGATCGGTATCGCGGCCTGCATGGAACAGCTCGACTCGAGTAGAGGATGATGAGCGTGCTCGCACTGTCAAGCCAAGCACCCCTCGACGACCGTCTGTCATTCGGCGGTCGGAAGATGTGCCACCTGTGCCGGGAGCCTCGCCGTACAAACGGAGTGTCTCCCGAAGCTCGATGGCATCTTCAAGACCGTGGTCACCTGTTACGTCCTCAGTATCTACCGCATATTCCTCCAATGCACACCTACCCTTGTTCCGGCCTCCATCTCGCACTCAAACCCCTGGTCTGCCCCTGACACCACGGACCAGGCCAAAGACGCCAAGTCATATTCCCGCTCCATCGAAACACTGGAGATCGTTGTCTGGCTCGCCCTCTGATAATTGGGACGACGATATGGACGGCATGACGACGATGATGCAGCGAGCGTTCTCTCCCACTCGTTCCCATACCCCATCAAGTCATCCTCCTCGTCCCCCTAGCCGTTCAATGATACCCGTCCCGAGTGTTCAGATTTCGAGTGCATCGAGGCCCGGTAGTGCGATGTCCCAATACAGACCGGACAGTTCAATGTCGTTCAGATCTCCGTCTGTCATGAGGGAGCTTTCTGGTGACATGAGTGCGATGAGGACGACTCCTCGACCTACTCTCTCTGGTGCTCGCTTGCCTCCTTCGAGTTACAAAGATTCCTCCGCACCGAGAACACCTACATCACGACCCCCCTCACGAACAGGTGCATCCACGCCGTCTGAGTCAAATGCAGGTAGACCACTGCATCTCTACGTCCCTGCGAATTCCAAGGATCCCTTGGACGCTGAGGTAGCGAAGGTGGTGAACAATATCCCTCATGCTCTACTCATTGAACGTGTGGACCCTCCGTTGAGGACGATTCCCAAGGAAGGAGAAGAAGTACGAGCACAGTACGCTGTCTCGAATGCGTTGTCTAGGAAAGTTATCACGTGTAAGCTTACGACGTTGTCGAGGGGTGGATCGAGGGGTACGTCGACGAAGAAAGTAATGTGTCGTGTTGGTGGAGGTATGGTCAAACTTTTCTAGCTAAGCTTGGACGTTACTGACCTGCGTGTTCTCTTCCAGGTTGGCAAGACCTCCATTTGTACATTCTAAACAGACAAGCAGGTATATAAACAAGTCCGTCGACGAACCCCATACGTATATACAAGTCCTCACCGATTCAAACGAGCGAGGCGCTCCTTGTGAAATATGTCACCATAGGGCGAGAAGTCCATTCTCACCTGCTGTACGCAAAGCAAAGAGTATTCCTGGTCGTTGGTTTCGTTGGTCGGTTGTGGATATGTTCGTGGTCGTGAGTATCGGTTGCTATAGGGATTTTCTCTTGTTACGATTTCCTCCTCTTCCTATACTTTCCTCTCCGTCGGACTTCCCCTTACGCAAACTACGATATACATCTCTGATACCCTACATTTTCCCCTCGTACATACATACTACGTTGTCCTCCTCATCTTTCTTCGTGGATATTCTTCCTTATCCAGTTGATGTTGGTTCTCGCCATCTTCCTCCGCTATTTCCATCATACCGCATTCACCCTACATCGCATCTTATACTCCGTATTCCCACCCCGCCAAGGTAGTATGTGTGTTTTAATCATACGCACTCATGTCAATCCGGTTGCACTCCTTTGAATAATATGCGTTATGACCCATTCCGTTCTTTCACTCAAGTACTGGATGCATTGCGATTTTGCACTGTGCACTAGATGCCCTCCTTGCTGTCAGCCTGACACTGAGATCAGAGACCGTAGATACTAGACGACAGCATGAGATATACGAACACGTGACATCAGTGACTGACGCCGCACGCGTTGTCGCGCGAGCCCGCGTCTGCCAACTTCTTCCTCACGTCGTCCAATGTTGATAGTCATTGCCCATGGCGGGCGAACCTGGACACGGGGATTTGTGAACAGCTCTCAATAAGATATCTCAGAGGAAGGTTCTCTCAATTCGATGCTTAACATAAGTAATATTCGCGATATCCTTATTATGCCTACTATCATGCAAAATTGAAGCTTGCCTTTGCCGAGGATTGGGATGCAGTGTCTGCATGATGCTGTCAGGATTGCGGAGGTGGACAACTGCGGACCTGCGCCAGTGCTAATTTGCTTGAAGTAGATTCATTGAAGGTGGTCTTTGGGAGAATCCGAGGCTAGGACGCAGACAGCAAAGCTCAATGCACATACTGGGGTTTCCCCTTTTTCCCTTTCAACCCCCCACTAACATGCGCCATTGCCTCGAAAGCCACCTCTCCCCCTAGACTATTCTCCGATGCCAGACTCAGACATTGCCCATGTCAAACCAGTACTGAGCGAGGTTGTCTTGTCGACACATTTCGAGGAGTTTGAGATGGTAGAATTGACCTGAGCATGAGTAGTATAGACGGGGTGAAGAGACATAAGGTGTTGTGTTGTCTCCGCCCCAGTCTCTCAGCATTGTCACAATGCTGAGAGACCGGGGTGGAGCGGATGGCGGAGACCTTAGAAGCTCGAATATGTGGACAATCTGTACACTTTATATAGTTCCTCGATGCCGTCAAACTCTGTATTAAGGTTCAAATATGCACCATTGAGGATTCATTACAGCCGTTTGAATAAAGGATGGCAGTCCCCGACTTTTTGCAGGGGATGCCCTGGATGGGCATATCCACGGGTATCCGTGGATATCATCCGTTTCACACGGCATCCGTTCTCACGAAGAACCATCCGTTTAATGTGTCAGCATTCCCAGGACCATGTGTGGTCACAGACATCAGCAAATTTGGGGAAATCTTGTCATGCGTGGTATCGCGTTACAAGGCTTGAAAGCGTCGAAATAATGGGGTTTTCTCGGAATTTGATGGAA
>MU275282.1:0-44694 GCA_022160315.1 Panus rudis PR-1116 ss-1
GTATGTACAGTATACACAACCTTGCGCGGTCTATATCAGTATGGGTGGAACATACCGCGCGGCGCCTGTACATACCAAATCCCTTTTTCCAGATGCAAGCTGAAACAAAGTCTCGAAGGTGAGTAGCGGCAGCGTCATCAAATAGTGTGGCTTTACTTACTCAAACTGTGACATTGGTGGGATGTGGCTGTTTGTAGGCTTACCCATGCGCGCGCTACAGTTTATGGTCGCCGATGCTCATGAACAGTTAGCAGATATCCACCGAGCCCTGGCTAGGAGTACGGGCGTGAATCCGAGTCCATGCGCACTTGAAAGCCTAGACCATGCTGTGTGCGGAACTGAGGAATGCCTCTGGATTGAGCTGAGCTATCCTGCAGGCATCCTTTTCATACAAGAGCCCCGTTTGACCAAAAATCAAACTAAGGAAGAGTGCGACAAGGACCCCAAGCTACAGGGATTAACCGAAGACGATGGTACAATTGTGTACTATCTTGCAGACTACGACTCGCAGGTCATAGTCGCGAAGTGGAAACCCAGCTTCGATGCACCGGCCAGAGGATCTCAAGGCTCGGCGCTGTTGCGTTTGCGAGGTGGCGGGGCTGACTCGGATGAAGAGGGAAGTGACTGGGAGGACTTGGTGGGTTCTCTTGAGGACTCGGAGCCGGGGAAGGTGGAAGTGATTACGGTGACAAATTGGTCAGATGCAATTGACAGGGAGTGGGAGTTTTTCGAGCCCATGGAGTACATCCATATGGCGGCGAAACAGGCATGGACAAAAGCAAAAAGTTCACGCGGCCAGCGAAGGTGGTGAGTGTAGTCCGAGTCATGACTCCTCAATTCTGAACGTTGCTCATTGCTGGCCAGGAAATTCAAGTTGTTATGATAGCCTGGCAGTGAGACACAACCGTGACGGCGGCAGTTTGGTAGTACTAGTAGAACTTCAAAATTGAGCTTTCTCAGCTTGTTCAATTATCATTTTCGAAATTAAATTATGGATGCATACACATTACAGAGTGTGGGGAGATTGTGGCGATGTTGAATGCACAATTTGCTATAATGGACTTGGTGGACGTTCAACTTGCACCTAGGCCGCGGCTGGTTCGACTCGAGCTTCCGTTTGCCCGTCCGACGCCGCCTGGAATGAGCGGCACTGGTAGCCATGTATGAATATGTGACGATAACTACCCTCCACGCACACGATGTACATGTGGGAGGGTCGTTGGAGATTGTTGAAGGTCGTTGAGATTGACCTCGCGGAGATAATCGCGGTATGCACTTAAAATGGTTCAGCTCGCTCCATATATGGACATCGAGAGCGCTCAACTTGACCGCACATAGTCGAGGTTTTCCAAATTTGCTGATGCCGGTCTCTTGTAAAGCTCGTAGACCCCCAGCAGTACAGCTCAGCCTGAATGTAATACCGATGTTATTTTGTGAATTCACACAGGGAAAACTAGGCATTCCCTGAGGCTATGTGAATGATGTGCATCTCCCCACGACATGAGAACATCAAACAATGAGACCTTCCAAAACAGGGACAACACCTGATCGAGTTGGCAAACATACGACATCGGCCCACATCTCGTCTAAGATCTGTACCCCCTCTACCTGCCAAGCTCACATTTCCCCGCACATGTGCTAGTCTAAAGTAAACTGCTCCAATATGCCAGCACTCACCGTGGATCCTGCAGTATCTGGCCTGACCGTTAACGGGAATGGTCGCGTAAGCGACTCCGGCGAACCTGGGTTACAGCCCAATTCAGCACTCTCTGTCACCGCATCTGTTTTGAATTCGTCGATTCCCGCTGACAAACACAATGATGATCCATTCATCGACAATGATGCCAGCAATAGTGTATTACAGGTGAGTGACGCGTCCTCGTCGGGGGGTCTGAGTCGATGATTACATTGTTATGGCTGGACTACAGCAGCAGATGCGGGAGTTGAATACGCAAACACTGATAAAGGAGGGTGCTGAAAAGCTACTGCAGATGCCTATAGGGGTGCGCCTTGACACCGAATCATTTATTCTGCATTCCACGTCTGACTGATAATGCAGGAAGACTTACGGCAGAAAGTACAGTCCGAACTTGAGATTGCGAAGAACAGAATTAATGATCTCACGAAGAGCATTGAAACACGTTTGTGCTAGTTCTTCTCACACTAACTCGCCGTCCTTACAGCGCAATTCTCATTGCCCAGAATCCACACGCCCTCATCGCAAACGTGGGGACAGCGAGAGCTTCAAGATAAAGATGTTTGGGCAACCTGTGAATGAGCCACCCAAGAAGAAGGACGGGTACGAGGATCGTGGTATGTGGAAGTATTCTCCCTTGTGTTTGTCCTCTTGACACTCCTCTCCAGATGATTTTCGAACATCCATGCAGCAAGCGACCGCATACATCAAAACGTTGAATTCCTTGAACCGTCCCGGGACACTTTCACCTGCAACAATTGCATCATCTTCAAGCACTTCCCCCTCTGCGTCTCAGCACGCTGATGTGTCGCGGACTCGTATTGATACTATGAATCAGTTGACTGGGGTTTTGCAAAGGAACTTGCGTGTGAGATACGACATCAATGTTTCTGAGGTCGTACAAGCGTGAGTAGTATTTCGCGAGAACATTGGGGGCATCTAACAATGGAATACTTTAGCATACTGCCTGCACTCTCGGATCGCTCAACAAAGCAATGCCGCGCAACCGCATACCGCCTCATCCGACACCTCCTGGTCGACCCTCGCTCGGTCGAAACAGTACGAGAGCAACACCTCGACTGGTATATCGTCAAATCTCTCGCTCGGGACAACAAGCACATAGTCGAGAAAGAACAGGTTATCAAGCTGATTCGTGCTATGGTCGAGATTGGCTCTGAGAAACGTTCCCCGCATGCCGTTGGTTCTGGGACTGTCCCTTTATCTGAAGCTATCATGAGAGCTGTCATCGCTATTGCCGAGCAGCCCGAGGATCCGCTCAAGCCTATCTGTATACAGACGCTGACAGAAATTCGTATGCTTTCTTTAGTTGAACACTACAAGACGATCACTCATTGTTGGGATATTCATTCCTTAGTCCTTATTGACGTTGAGCTTGTTGCCAGAACAGAGGGTATGCGGGTCCTCCTGCACGCCATGGGTGAAGGACCTCTCGAGATGGCTTCGCTATTGGCGTCGGCGTTCCTCTATATCGCTGATTCGCCAAAGACAAGAATTTACTTACATCCCGGGACTGACCTGGAGGTAATCCAACGACTGGCTTCCTGGTAATCCCTCTAGTTACTGATCGGAATCATGTCAGATGGCACTCTCAGGCGTGACTGATGCATATGGCAGAGGTCCTGAGCACGCAGACAGGATGCGAGGTACAACGCGAATAATTTCGTCGATGCTTCGTACCTGGAGTGGTAAGAAAAGTTCTGCTTCGTTGTATCAACTCGACTGATGTAGCGGGTTGCAGGGCTAATGTACTTCTGCATACATGACAAGTTAGCGATACGTGCATTAATCGACGGGCTTCGGATACCTTCACTTGAGACCAGAGTGAGTGACGGCATCTGTCTATGACATTCGCGCAATTGTACCTGATCATCTTCTATAGGATATCATACTTGATATGTTTTTCGACTTGTTGAATATCAAACCCCCGGATTGGCATCAAGCCTTCATTGCTGGTCGGCGATTGACAAGTAAGTGCACGAGTATAAAATACTGCAACGACACTAAGTCTCGTAGTGTATCGAAAGGCTCAACAGCCTACTGAGGCTGGGAAGGCGTCAGAGGCATCCGCGAAGGCACAGGACTCGTTGAAACTCACTGACCAGTATATCGCCCTCTTACTACTTGTCTTCTCAAAAGCGGGGCTCATTGACGTATGTATATGTCACAATGACAACAGGTACTCTGCGCTGACCTCGGGTCTCAGGCGCTCACGGGCATGCTTGAAGAGACGCAAGTAGGCTCGAATTTGTCAAGAAAGGCGACATTGCTTATGGCAGAAATACTGCAAACTGCCAATCGCGTCCTGCCGAACTCGATAGCGTCTCGAATACAAGTGAGTCCCATCACAAAGCACGATGTTGTCTTACATATAACGTTGCATCCCAGGCTCTTCCGCAAGTATTCCACCTAGCAGCAAACTACGACAAGGACGCATCTCGAATCATTGGAACGTCGGCGTTGGCAGCGATTGATAGCTACAATCGACATCGTACGCGTTCTCAGCCTGCTACATCCTTCAAAGGTAATCGCTCTCGGTGAGTCATGAATGCCTCTTTCAATGCAGTTGGGCTGGATCTGAATGCCCTGCAGAGCGAACTCGGTGGAAGAGGCCGTCAAACGTGGTCAGAGGCAGATGGAACAGACCAAGATCAAAATGGGCATGCAGATGGATGACAAGACGTTCCAAGGCAGTCTGCTGGAATCGCAAGTCATGGTAACAAAGGATCACACCAAATGGAACTTCGATACCCTGCACGACCTCCTGGAAGGACCTCTCCTGAACCCAAAACGGATGGAAGAAGCCATCAAAGTATCCCGGCACATTCGTCGCCTCATGCAATTCTACCACCCGCAAAGTCATCGATTCTCCGAGTTGCCTCGGAATAAGACGAATGCTCGGTGGGTGAAGTTGGGCTGTATGCTGTTGAATGCTTTGCTTTCGAGTAATGAAGGACAGAGGTTCCTCGCTGAAGATGAATTCTTACCTCAGCTCGTACAAAGTTTTGCTCAGCTTGATCCGGTAGGTCGTTTCTAAGCTGTCATCCTTTGACGAATGTTTGATCGTACGCAGTTCAGCGGGGCACCGGTGCCGGATCCTGTATTCTCCAAGAAACGCATGCAGGAGACTCTTACATATGGGTACTTCGAGATGCTCGGTACTCTCAGCAAACGACCGGAAGGCCTTGCGTGAGTATTCGCTCCACTGCACGCGGTCGATATCAGACTCACGAACTCGAGTAGCCTCTTGGAGAAGTTCAAGCTATTCACCGCGTTCTACCATCTGAGTGATCTACGCAGTCGGGAAGACATAATCAAAGCTATCATCGATAACCTTGACTATAGCATGTCAGTTCTACTTATTTTCTCGCGTCGTTCAATCCAAACTCATTCATCCTGCAGAGATGGTCAC
This sequence comes from Panus rudis PR-1116 ss-1, assembly GCA_022160315.1. Taxonomy (NCBI): domain Eukaryota; kingdom Fungi; phylum Basidiomycota; class Agaricomycetes; order Polyporales; family Panaceae; genus Panus; species Panus rudis. Next base: position 5,127 of record MU275282.1, read on the forward strand.
TCTCGAATCGTCCTATCCAAAGCGTTGACTTCCAGCTACAAACATATCCGTCTCTATGCCACGAATCACTTGGGCGAGCTCGTCCGCGCAAGCACAATAGCCAACTCGTGGACATTGCGCCTCCTGCTAACTCAACTCTACGATCCTTCTCTAGAAGTTCAAGAAGTTGCGGTGAGGTATCTGGAGGAGGCCTGTGAGGACCCTGCTGTGTTGCAGATTGTGGTGGAGATGCATCCGACGTTGGATCATCTTGGTGAAGTTGGGCATCCGTTGTTGCTCAAGTATGTTCGTTCTTTGAGGGGAATGTGATACATTCGTTCATGGATGTTCTTGGGATAGGTTCATGTCGACTACTTTGGGATTCCGATATCTGTATGCCGCGGATTACATTGACAGAGAAATGGATCTTTGGTTCCATGTAAGTTCTCGCGCCCCACTCCCTTTCCTCTGCAGCCTCATATCTAAATCGATCACGTTATAGGAACGAAACATCCACTACGTAATCCACATCGAAGTATTCCTCGCCAAAGTATTCAACGTCATTCCCTCTTCCTCCGAGGACGACCACGACTTTATGTACGTCTCGTCTCGCGTGCTACTCGTCACCCAACAAACGTAAACTCTAATCAAAATTGATGTTCTAGGGCCTTCGACGGAATAGTTCCTCCACACTTTTACGGCGTAATGGCCAAAACAGATGAAGGCTCTCAAGTCCTACAAGACAAAGGCCATTTCGCCGAATTTGCCTCATTCATCCGACGACATGGTCTCGAGAGTGAAGACCAAGACGTCATATTGAAATTGAAGAGTGTGCTTTGGGCCGTAGGTAATATCGGTGCGACTGAACGGGGGTTGCCGCTCTTGGAGGAGGAAGAGGTCATCCCTGAGATTCTGACGATTGCGGAGAGGTCTTTGGTACTTTCGGTTAGGGGGTACGTGCTGTCCTTGGTCTTTATAATAAACCTTCGTTCTAAAGACTCAACTGACCTTGTGGTTAGAACATGCTTCTTCGTCCTCGGCCTGATCTCTTCCACACCCCAGGGCGCCGAGATCTTAGACGACTACCACTGGGAAGCAACACTCTCACCACTCGGCCTGCCTACGGGTCTCTGCGTTCCTCTTGACGTAGATAGTTTCGTCTCGGTATGTAGGGCCTATGCTCGAGTTGGCTGCTTGCGTAATGTCGGGTCGACGCTAACGCTACGATGATTGCTTAGATTCCCTCGTGGGACCCAGTCTGTATCGACGACGGCGGTCGAAGTCGGTTAGAACCACCCAAAACGGACGAAGAGGTAGAAGTCATGACCGCGATATACAACCTCGCAAATACGGTCATTGCGAACAACGCTTCGCGATCACTAGCAAAGTAAGTTTCATAGTTTCGTCGCTACTTGCTTCTCCCTCTTTTGTCAACGATTGACTGTGGATTATTCGATGGTCAGGATGAAACCCCGTCCAGAATACCGCCCAATCTTCGCGTCACCCTCGATGCTCTTCCGAGCCTTGCATACCATCTCGTCTCAACGGTACAGACTACCTGTGCGGAGGTATATCTTGGATTTGTTCAATGTTGATTTGGACGAAGACGTAGTTGGAAAGTTGGTGGAATGTGAACAGGAGTTGAGGTTGCCTCCGCCAAAGGAACTGGAGGCGAATGATTCTTTGAAGTCGCCTGTAGAAGACCAAGAGCAGGATCAAGATCGTAGGTCTGAAGCTTCACCGACTTCACCTACCTCGAATGGTGATCATGAGCATCACGATAACCCCGAGCACGCCACCGAAAGTCACTCTTCTTCCTCTCCACCCACAAGCCCCTCCCTCCCCAACCCCCACTCTCACTCTCAACCTCAAACTCAAAGTCAAACTCAAAAGCAAACCAACCGGCAAACACTAACATCCATCAACAGCCACATCCTCTCCCCCAGCACGCGCGCCATCCACGGGCGACAAACCATCTCTGAAAGTGATGACGAATATAACAGCGACGAAGAGAGCGTGTTGGATGAAGATATCGCGGTGGAGAGGGTGAGGGAGAGGGAGAATGGGGGAAGGTCGGGGAGACGTCGGAGGCCTATGGTGATGAGTTTGAGGCCTGTTAGTAGGATTGTTGGGTTTGGTGGGGAGGAGAGTGATGCGAATTGAATGGGAAGGACGAATAAGGGACAATGGACGTTTGTTTGGTTTCATTCATGGGCATGGTGACATTGGTGTTTGTACTGTATGGCATTGACGCACTTCGCACTTTTCATAACGCAGTTTGGTTTTCGTTGTGGTTGTAGGATTTATTTAACATGTTGCTTTGCTATGTATACCCGCACGTACGCGTTTCATCCTGTGCTATCACTTTACCTCATTGGAGGGAACGTACTGTCAGGAACAAGTCCGAGTCAAGAACGTATGTAGTGTGCTTGTCTGCTGTGACTCTGAGTATGAGCTGCAGCACAATCCCGTCAGTGACCCGCGACGCGATCACGTGGGTATCTTTGACATTGTGAAAAATACGCGCCCGTGCCGGGATATCGCGCTCGAAAACGAGGCGGCTGGAGGTCCCGCCAACATGACAGTTTCTGATCTAATATTTCGTCGTATGACTTCCCTCATACTCGGAATGACCTGTCTGACGATCATACAATCCACCGTACTTCCTAGGACTTGGTATGGGTAGATAATCGAACTTTGTACCCCACCGAGCTGAAGCTCATCCGCGATAGGCGTTTACACTACATCCTCATATCCTCAACAAAAGTTGAATAATACAGAAAAAAAAAGAAAACGAAGAAAAATACAGTATTCTTTGTGTCTCTGTTCTACAACCCTTTAAAACTTCAGTCTTCTCTTCATCTACATACCTCTCTACCTACAAGCCGAATCCTCGACCAATGAACCGAAAAAACTCGCACATGCCGAATTAAACTCGCACATGCCGAATTCATTCGTTGCTCGTTGCTTGGGGATTCGGGAGTCTCCGACGGTACCATCCTGGAACGTGATGTAATTAATGGTACACAGGAGGATCGTGAGCATGAGCCTTGCAAGTTGGTCGTTAATTTTGGTCGTTACTGGCTGGTCGTCGGTCGTTGGTCGTCGCTTGGGTGGTTGTTGGGGTTGCGGGGAACTCGCAGAGGGTAATCGCCAGGATCGGCAAGTCAGTCGATCGGTAAGTCGACAGGTAAGTCGGCATGCAACCTCCCAAACGAGAAAAGAAAAATCAAAAATCAAAGGAATCATTCGCATCGTCGTCCTTCTTGAACAAACTCTCGTGGTCTGATCGTTCATGGAATGCATCTACCCCCCAAACAAAGTTTTCGTCAGTCAGTATCATTCTCCCAAACTTCAAGTTGAAGAAAAGAAGTGAACTTTTTGAGTTGGAGAAAAAGTGGGATGTGATTTGAGGATGTGGATTGAGAAGAATTTGGATTAAGAAGATGAAGATAGGCACTCACCACTCCCACTCGCGTCCGAATCCTCCGGGACGAGTGAAGACGCCGACATGTCCGAGTCTGAATCTGGGTAATCATTCTTGTAGAAATCTTCCGCTGTCGGTTTCGTATCGTCGTTAGTAATCGACAATAGTGGTAGGGTGTAGAATCGTAGGATTATGGAAATCAGGGGATTGCAGCGCGGCGATGGTGACGTCGAACGAAACAAGTGTATGCAAGAACGAAACGAGTGTATGCAAGAAAGAAAAGACGATTCAGTGAGTCACATATAACACCTTCCAAAATCCAAACGGAGAAGGAAGAGGAACGAAAGCGTACCATTCGAATCTTCATCCTCCTCCTCGTCCATATCATCGTCCGAGTCCGAATCGAGGTATCCCATCGCGGAATGTGGTAGACCCGAGCTATATCACAGTAACGATCGTCGTTATTCAATATTATGTTGCAAAATGAAACCGTAAAGCGAGGAAAAGCGAAAGAGAGCGAGGAAAAGAGAGCGAGAAAAAGAGAAACAAACAAATAAGAGAAAAAGAGAGACTCACACAGAACCAACATTCAACGAATCAAACAACTCCTTATACGACGCCGGGCGGGAGTAGAATATATCCCATACGTAATCTTCGTTATTCGTATCTTGTCCTCCATTTCCGTTCGCGTTCGGAGAGACGTTCGAGTCTGTTTGTTCTGCGAATTGAGGAAGTTGGTCCGTAACTATCCAAAAATCCAACCAGCAACAACGCCACCAATCAATTCCCCAAGAGAACACAGGAAAAACAACGACGAGCCGGTACCTTTCAGATACTCCTGCAAAAGTGGCAAGAACTTCTCCACCTCCGGGTCTACCTGGGCCTGCCTCGTCTGGGCTTGGGCTTGAGGCACAGCATCGTATATGGTAAACTCTACGCCTTCTTTTGCCTTTTTCTGCTTCTCTTGCTCTTCGTAGTCTTTTGCTGTTAGGATCTTCGGTCTGGATTTGGGATGTGCCGATTGGTTGGGATGAGAGGGGTGAAGGTGATTGGGCCGATTGGGGAGGGAAGAAGGGGATGAGCGGTGATCGGATGGGGTATATTGTATTGCGAGTCAGAGGATTGGCATAAGTCAGAAGGGGTATGTCGCAGGTCATGAGGAGCGTATGTCGTGCATGAGACCCGAAAAGGAACAGGCGAGGCGTCCAAAAGAGCAGCGAGGCGTGCAAAGAAGGGCAACGGTGTCAGTGTCAGTGACAGGTTTTTGATATGAGTGAGAGAAAAGTGCGTACGGAGCGGTAGGGTTCAGGGGCTTGAAAGAGTCTTTAGGTTCAGAGGGGATGACGGTGTACGATCTGCTGGGATCGATAGCAGGATGTCTCGGAGTCTGCGGTTGAGATTTCGCACTGGGGACAGGCTCAGCAGGGGCTTCTAGCGGTGCTTGGTCAGCTGGAGGAGCGAGGGCCTTCAAGTCCTTCCTGGAGCTCTCGCGCGCAAGGGAGGCGACACGTTCCTAGAGACAACGTTCAGGGGTGGCGTTCGAGATGAAGTCACGAGATGAAATACCTGGAGCCGCTTCTTCTCCTGCTCGTCATTCCAGGCGTCTTGCTCTACTGTTCCTGCGAATTGGAAGACGGAGAAATCGCCCCTCGATCGTTTGCGGCGTGCTTTGGAGTCGACGACTGCGCGCGGCGGGGGGTTGTTGGTGATCACGAGGAGGGGGGGATGAGGGGAGAGGACGTACCGAGGGCGTCGAGAGGCTCTTCTGTTCGCTTGCGCTTGATGCGCAGGATGGTGTACGACTTTTGCGCGTCCTGCTCCATCGCGGTCACTGCGCAAGTCCCTTGGAGTACTAGTGACTCCGAGTCGGGCAACCTCCAGTCACTTGAAGCTGGTGTGTGACGCGGTGACGTCGGGGTATGACGTCGGTGCGTGACAGACCGTGACGCGGGCGGACGCCGGAACCTCGGGTGCGTGACAAGGCGGACCTGCGCGAATTATAATCATTAATTTTTCGAGGGGAGAACATCCGCGCGAGCCCAGCAGCTGCATCCGCCGCGACCTGCTCTCATACTATGCCGCCGCCGACGCACGATGAAGCCCAAGTGACCGCCTCCCCCGCCATGTCCCAGAGCTCCTCCTTCGTCTACCCCGTCCGATCCCTGCTTTCTGGCATCCAGCCCGCCGCAGACCGCACGTCCCAGGAGGCCGAGTCTGACCTCAGCCCCGTAGGGCCAGAGGTCGCCTATGCCAGTGAGCTCCCCGTTGACAGTCTAGTGCGCGGTGTGCTGATGGGGTCCCGCAGATGACGGTGTACAAGAGCCCACGCCCGCCGCCAATTTCGTGGATTACTCGCGGGAAGAGGACCCGTTGGCCCCCCGCGTCTTCTCGTCCTCCCACTCCCTCCACCCGCACACTCACCACCACCAAGCCCACCACCACGTCGTCATCGGCCCCGCCGGCGAGCCCGTCCCGTTCGATCCCGCCCAGATGGTCGACGACGACGGCGACTACAACCCCCGACACCCCCCGACCGTCTCCGACATTGCTGCTCAGGGCTTTGCCGACGTCGTCCAGGCCTCCTTCCCAGACCCCGATCCCTACATCTCCAACTTTTCCACATCCGGCATCGTCCATCTCGCCCCCATCGAGTCCCCCGAGTCCTCCCGCGGCGGCACCAGCTTCGGGTCACGCTCGAATACGGGCTCGCGAGGATATGGCTCGAATGAAGGTGGACGCGGACGCGGGTCGGCGTCGTCTGCGCAGAGCATCGAGGACACGCTCGACGTCGTCCAGATGATGCCCTCGACGCGCTCCTCTCGCCCGGGCTCCCCGGTATCTGCATCGGGCTCCGGCTCCATGCACCCGTCGTCGCTCACGGACTCTTCCTCGGACGGCCCTCGTGTCACGTTTCGCTACCAGCACGTCGAGGACGAACATGGCCACCATCTTATCGTAGGTAGAGAGGGCCGATTGACAAAATGCGAAGACGAGGTGCGTATGTGCAGGGTTTTCTCTCGTGAATTGTGTTGATATGCACCTCAAAAGCCCATTCGGACGCCCGGCGCCGTACAAGGTTTCGGCGTGCTCGTGGCCGTACAAGAGGACGACGAGACGGGCAACCTCGTCGTCCGCCAAGTCTCCGAGGTCCGTGTATCCGCCTTTTCTCTCAAAGCACGACCAACTTTTTTTGTACTAGAACTCTGCCGAACTCCTTGGTCTCTCTCCATCTTACCTCTTTTCTCTCGAATGTTTCTCCCAAACGCTCTCGCACCCCCAAGCAGATTTGTTATTCGACAACATCCAATACCTAAGCGACACCGCGCTCACACCGGAAGAACAAGCCGAGAACCTACACGTCTTCCTACTCTCCGGACACGGCGAACCCGGTAGTATCCTCCCAGAAGAAGAGTCTATGTACCCACCCAACCATCACATGCGAGACCCACTGAAACGACGGACATGGAGTTGCTGGTGTGCGGCTCATAGACCTCGGATGACTGCTCCAGCGAATTTGGACGATTCAGGTGGAAGCACAGACGCAGCGCTTGATTCAAACCTTATCATACTCGAATTCGAACTGGAGAGAGATCACTTCAACCCACTCTACCCTCCCCTAGGCCTCGAAACTGACTTGCGATCGTCGAATATCTCATCACCCTCGGGACAGGAAAGTGTTGCTTCTTCGGGGAGTTATTCGGAGGGGTCTGCGGAGACGGGGAGAGTATCGGATAGTAATACGAGTGGGAGTGGGAGTGGGAGGATGTCGGAGAGTAGTGGCAGGACGTCAGAGAGTAGTGGCCGCACACTTGTCTCCACGGATTCGGGGATCGGAGAGGCGGGGACGGCGGTTGGGACGAGCTCGCCTGGGGAGGGGTTGTCGACGGGGAGTCCGGGGAGTGGAGGGAGTACGAGTGTGAGTAGTACGGCTCATTCGCCGAGCCCGCCTGTGGAGGTTGGGCAACAGCAGGTGGGGCAGGGAGGGCAGGCGGCGCAGGGACAGTCGATTCAGCATTTCGCGAATGAGATGCCGTTGCAGGACCTGCAGCCTGGTCATCAAGTGGAGGAACGACAACAACAACGGGAGCGCGAGAGACGTGAACGAGACCAGGGACAGACATGGGGACACGCGCAAGAACAGAGAGTGGTCCTAGGACCTGACGGGGTCCGTGCCGTCCAAACCTCCACCACACATCAAACCTCCCTCGACTCCGACGACAACCTCAACGAAGACGAAGGCCAGGAAAGCGAATACGCCCCCAGTCCCGAAGATATCCTCGAAAGCACCACCTCACATTCCAAGCCTCTTCTTGCACTCGAACGGTTAAGGAGGTCGAGAAGGGGACATGGAGATGGGACGGGTACACCGTCTTCTGGGGGCTTTCGTGGGAGTCGGTCCAGGCGTGGGGGTTTCAATCGGTCGAGGCCTGGTGGAGGACCTTTGCATGGGCATAATAATCACCCTCATTCTGGCGGCGGTCACTACAACGCAGGAGGCGGTAGTGGTGGTAGTGGTGGAGGCGGACACAACACAGGAGGAGGCGGAGGAGTAGGGGGAGCAGTAGGCATGATGGACGTCTTCGCCGTCATGGCGCAAATCAACGAACAACTCGGTTCAGCCACCGATCTCGACCATTTCCTCAAAGTCGTCGTAGGGGTTATAAAAGACCTTACTCAGTTCCATCGCGTGCTTGTTTATCAGTTTGATGAGGCTTGGAATGGGAAGGTTGTGGCGGAGTTGGTGGATTGGGCAAAGACGCATGATATTTATCGCGGGTTGCATTTTCCGGCGACGGATATACCGGCGCAGGCGAGGGGGTTGTATGCTGTTAGTGAGTGCTATTTTTCTTGATTTCTTCGCTGTTATCTTGGGTTTTTGCATGGGATGTGTTTGGGACATCCCGTCACGCGGTTGATCCTTCTCTTCTTGCGTGAAGAGAACCTAAACGGGTCGAGGGTGTTCGGTTTCGGTTCTGGTTATGGTTTGTGGACGAGATTTAACCCGCGCCTTTGAATCCCCTCTATAGACAAGGTCCGGTTGTTGTATGATCGCGGGTTGGCTACTGCGAGGTTGGTCGTGAGGAGTAAGAAAGACCTCGAGACGCCTCTTGTGCGTTTTCTTTTTCCTCTCATACACGCGGTGAATCGGCTGCTTATGCTGTTTGTTGTTTTGGTGTGAATCCTTGATGTTCTTTGGTACGTTGTTTCATTTGTAGGACATGACGCATTGCTACTTGCGAGCGATGAGTCCGATTCATATCAAGTGTGCGTATTTTTGTTTTTTTTGTGGAATGAAAGCACCTTATTGTGATGTAGATCTTGGGAATATGGGAGTCCGAGCTTCCATGTCTGTCGTACGTACCCTCTTACCCTCCCTTCCACCCCAAACCACCCCCCTAACACCACCCACTCACCCATCTTTTCCTCGTAGTCCATCGTAGCCTTCAACCGCCTCTGGGGTCTAGTCGCCTGCCACACCTACGGCCCCCACGGGATGCGAGTTTCCTTTCCCGTTCGCCAGATGCTGCGGTTGCTTTCGCAGTCGATTGGGAGGAACGTGGAACGGTTGAGTTATGCTCAGAGGTTGCATACTCGGAAATTGGTACATCAAGCATTGGTCGTGCGCTTGCAGTCTTTCTCACCTTTGCCTTATCCCTTTTTTTCTAATGGTCATCATCATCACAATCTGAATGCGTCCCTCTCGAACGCGAACGCGAACGCATCTACTTCTTCGAATGCGAATGCGCGTCGTGATGATGATGATGATGACCGAAAACAGATCAACACCACACCGACGGAACAACATCCGTCAGGGTACATCGTCTCGAACGCGGATGACCTCTTGGGGTTGTTCGACGCCGATTTCGGGGTGTTGGTCATTGGTGAGGGCGCGAAGATCCTGGGACCGAACGTGCATAGTCAGGAGGTTCTGGTCGTTGCGGAGTATTTAAGGTTGAAGCAGTTTGAGTGAGTTTTGAGCCTTTGGTTGATGTTGAGAGTGTGTTTGCTAACTTTTCTTACACCCCCCCCCCCTCCTTTTTTTCTCAAACTCTGAACGAAAAATATGAAGCACAATGCAAGTCTCCCAACAAGTAACAACCGACTATCCTGACCTCCAACTCTCTCGCGGACTCGAAGTTGTCGCCGGACTCCTCTACGTCCCCCTCTCCGTTGGCGGCCGAGATTTCATCGCCTTCCTACGTAAAGGCCAACCGCGTCAAGTGAAATGGGCCGGTCGACCACCGACGAAAGCGGCGGTTGGGTATGGAACCGGTGCGGATATTCAGTCAAAGACGACGTTGGAGCCTAGGAAGAGTTTCAAGACTTGGTGTGAGACTGTGGCGGGACGGTGTAGGGCGTGGACGGATGAGCATTTGGAGACTGCTGGTGTGCTTGCGCTTGTTTATGGGAAGGTGCGTTTCGTTGTGGTTTTGGTTGGATGGGGTTTGGAGAGGGTGATTGCTGAATTTTGGGTTTGTAGTTCATTGAGGTATGGAGACAGAAGGAAACGGCGTTACAGGCTACGAAGCTTACCAATATACTTCTCTCCAACGCGAGTCATGAAGGTACGTCGTCGCGATCTTCAACGCTCTCACATTTCAGCTAATCCTCTCATGATTAGTCCGCACGCCGCTCAACCATATCATCAAGTACGTATAACGAGCATCGAGTCTAGGTAAGATCGAGAATAGATCGCTAACATGTGTGGTTTTTGTTAGCTATCTCGAGCTTGCGCTTAATGGACAGCTGGATGGTGAAACACGGGAGAATCTCAGCCAGTCACATGCAGCGAGCAAGGTTCGTGTTCTCCAGCGGTGAAGTCTAACGTGAAGTACTGACATGGTCTTAACGTCTGCAGAGCTTATTGTTCACGATTAATGACCTCCTGGTTTGTATACATATTATCGGGACAACGTTGTCGAGCTAACACCTGTTTTGCACGTTCGTTGTAGGACTTGACGCGATTGGAAAGCGGACACGAGACGTCGTTTAACGAGCCTTTCAACCTTGCGCAGACCATGATAGACGCGACGATGCTCTATAGAAACGAAGCGTCTCGAAGAGGTTTGACCTTCGAGTTGGATCTGTCGCGGTGTCCAAAGACGGTCATTGGAGATGCGAAGAAGATTAGGACAGTTGTGGCGAACCTTACTGCCAATGCCGGTACGCATACTTGCATTTTTTACATTTTGTTTTTTTGATGGAAGGTGTCCCTCGCTGTGGTAGTCAAATACACGAATCACGGTAAGATAAAAGTGCAGTGTCAAGCTTTCGACGAACCTGCCGGTCTTCGAGGATCGGACAACGTAGCGGTCGAGATTGTGGTGGAGGATACTGGATGCGGGATTCACCCGGACAAACTCGAGAGTATATTCAGAGAGTTTGAACAGGTCGATGTGCCACAACCGCCGAATGTTCCAACGCCACAAGCTCAATCGCCTCAACCCCAACCGGGTGGACAACAAGAAGGTTCTTCAAGTTCTTCATCATCTTCATCACAACGACAACAACAAGGCCTGGGTACGCTCCTTATTGATCGTGCGTACACTTCCGAACAAAGTGTACTCACCGCAGCTACAGGACTCGGACTCGCCGTCGTCGCACGGATTGTCGAACAACTAGGTGGACAACTTCGGGTAGACTCGAAAGTGACAGAAGGCTCTCGGTTCTCGTTCCTCCTCCCCTTTGCCACTCAGACTCCCTCCATCTCCGACCGAGCATCGTCTGCTTCGCCAAGTCGGTCGAATGTGTCGAGTATGGATTTGAGTCAGCCGAGATCGAGGAGGTCTTCGTCTAGTTTGCCGAATCATCGGAATGCGCATCTGCGGAGTCATGGTGGGGGAGGTGCAGGTGGGGGTGGGAGGAACGACGAGATTGATAATTTGGTGCAGGCGTTGACTTCTACTCATCTTCAAGTTACGAACGGAGGTGGAGGAGGTGCTGGTGCGAGTGGAAGTGGGAGTGCAGGAAGCGGAAGTGGGGTACCGTCCAGTAGTCGACGACCCAGTTTCGATGCCACTCCTTCGTCCCATAGTCGACGTGGGACTTCGCCTTATCCCCCGCCTGCTATTGCCGATGCCAATAGTAATGGCAATAGCAACAGCAACAACAACAGCAAGCTCAAGCAGTTGACGAACTCGGTGCCGGATCCGGAGATTGAGCAAGAGGTCGCGAGGAAGTTGGGGAGGCTGACTAAAGCTGTCACGGCGCCGAGTACAGGTGGTGGGAAGTTGTCGTCTGCTCCCGCTACGGGTCCTGGGTCGGGCGATAGCAGTGGGCCGGTCCAGTTGAGGATATTGATTGTCGAGGTCAGTTCGATTTCTTGTTAAAGGTTGTGAACTCGTTGCTGAGATTGGTTTGGGCAGGATAACGATATCAATCGGACGATACTTGCGAAACGTTTGACTCTCGATGGCCATGCTGTTGTGAATACAACGAATGGCCAGGAAGGGTTGGAAATGGTTCAGTCAGACCGAGACTTCGACTGTGTTTTGATGGATATTCAGTTTGTGTTCTGCTCTCATCTATTCTTGCGCAGGAATTAATCACTACCGTGCAGGATGCCTATCATCAACGGATACGAAGCAACGGAACGGATACGAGCACTCGAACAATCGCACAAGCTTCCTCTGCAGCGACATTCGCAAAGACTCAACGGGCGGCTACCCATCTTTGCTGTCTCCGCATCGTTATTCGAGGAACACCGAGACGAGATGTACAAGCTTGGGATCGACGGATGGATTTTGAAACCTATCGACTTCAAACGGTTACGTGTCATTCTAAAAGGGGTGACGGATCTCTCGCAGAGGGAGAGAGACGTCTATAGGCCAGGCTGCAATTGGGAATCAGGCGGATGGTTGACAAGACCAAGACCGCATCATCTCTGAAGTTTCGCTGGATCAAATCTTGGTATATCAACATTCATCATTTTGTATCTCTTTTCTTTTCTCTCGCTGTCTTTTTTCTTCTTCTCGTTGTTTTGTTCTGTCTCATCTTTATCCGTTTTGGTGGTCATTACGTCGGTGCTCTTTTGTTCTCCCTAACGTTATTCCCTTAAAGGCCTCACATCGCATGAACATTGTTACGACTTGCATTGCATTTATCATTACCCATACCATACGCACCACGCTTTGTCTTTACATACAATTTCTCCACCATGTCTTTTTATCTCATCCTCTCCTCCCCTCTCCTCTCCTCTCTCCTCTCTGCCCCCCTCTCTGCCCTTTCATATCATCTTCCCCATCTCTTTTCTTTGCCGCCTTTTGCGCATACATATATACATACACTCATGTGGTCCAAATACCAAACAACTGCTGTATTCGTTTTCTTTTTGACTGTAGCCCATAGCATATATATACACGCAAAATATGCTCTTTTGGGCACTTCAGTAATAACTAGAACTGACCATGAACGTTAGTCTGCTCTTGGAATATATTGAACACCTCTGTGAACACCTCTGCAATGTGGCCACGGTTGGTACATATCGTCTTGAATGGCCTGGCCTGTACTTGGGTTCTTCGCCTGCCGCTGCGACTGCAGCTGCAGGTAGACGCTGACGTGTTTTTCCCCGATAAAGAATGATGCTCTCATAAAAGGCAAAGGCCTCTAGGAGACGTCTATTGTGTACGCGTCAACGATCACAAGGGGCAAGCCTCCCTGAACGTTTTTCCCCTTTCAAGTTGAACCGCTAACGACACCAAGGCGACAGAAGCAAACACAACTTCAATGCACGCACAGTGATTAACGCTTGAATATCTACACAGGTCGACGGTACTCGGGCTCGCAGCGTTGAGGTATGCCATAGAAGTAGTATCCAATTGTCACAGAGAGAAGCACCGCTAAGATTATCGCGAAGGTATGCTACTCTCGCGACTGATTTTTACTACTGTATCTTCTCATCGTCTCTACTGACTGTACGAGATACCCTCCGAGCCCAGTGTTCTTGCCAATTCGAAGACTCCCGCCGTCTCCCCTCCGGTCACCGAGGAAGACACGGTCAACCGGCCCACCCTCCATAGCAACCAGGAATGACACGGACATCACCACATCCATCGCGCACATCACGAGGGATGCGACTCGACGAACTCTGCCAGGCCCCTTTCCCAGCGAGATATCTGTTATCTCCGAGTTTATCTGGTTTCTCCTCCTCCTTTCTGCTGCGAAAGTGAACACGCCGTGGGCGAAGAGCGATAGGAATGCTGCTTCATGAAGTCGAATGAAATCGAAGAGGTAGAGTGTGGCGAACAAGATGGACGCTCCTCCGCTCGTGAGGGCTGGTTCAATCTGCGATCCTTCTGGTGGTGTCGCACATCCGCTATCTTCCCCGTTGAACCAGCTCCACAGAGCATGTGCAGCATCAAGTAGTGGGGAAACGATCGCAGCTGCCGCTGTATATCTAACGCTCTCCCCTTTCAATACCTCTCGATCGTACCAAGCCGTCACCGCACATCCGAACACCGTTCCGTATGCACGCCATTGTAGTTTCTTATCGCCAAACTCTTCGATGATGCGTGGCAGGACGATGCTGGCGAACATACTGCGGAAGAATACCCTCCATAGTCCGCCCGTGTGCGCATCGTACCAGGATGTATCTCTCGAGTCTTGCTGGAACAGGCAAATTGCGGCTACGAGGGTAGCGACCAGCGTCATGCCAGAATACATCTTCCTGAAGAGACGACTCCAGTTGTCGTTGGGCGACGTTGAATTCTGTTGGATTCGACGCAATCTCCTGGCTCTGATAACGAAGGAACGCGAGAAGTAGATTGCGTAGATCGCGGTTGCAATCGACGTCAGGACCTGTTGTCCCCGACTGATGATTGGGCACGTGAAGATCTCGCGGAAGGTGATTATGATGGAAGGCCAGCGAGCCAGCATCAAGCTCGATATGGTAACGAATTCGAGTCTACGCGTCCAGCGAGACTTCTCGACGCCGTATCCCAGCGTGCTCGCGATATAAACGCTTTGGGATCCGACTTCGGTGATCAGGGTGGTGTACAATGCGTACAGTGCCTTCACTGGCAATCGAACGTGGAGGAGGTAAGACATCGCGGCGAGAGAGCCGAGATGATGAAAGAGTATCTCTGTGGAGTATCCGATGCGTGAAAACTCTTGCGTCCACAGGACTGCCCTCCCAAGGAGACAGTACTCTGCAGACCCCGGATTAGCGAAGTTAAGCGGAGGAGCATTATCCGCATCCAGGTACGCCTTCGCACAGACGGGGGAGATGATCGTCGTGGCTAGGCATCCCATGACGAAGGTGAAGAAGGTAACTTTTTTACCCCGAGCGACAAGGTCCGCATACGCTCGCGGCCACAAGTGTTGGAACACCGTGTATATCGCCCGTTCGATGAAATACCATGCTGTGGACCAGGATATGAACCACAGGAAGACGGTGACTGTGGTATCGGAAGGCGCGTTGAAGGGGGGAAGTTGTTTGGTCATGATTGATTTTGCGTTGATGTCTTCGTCTACCATGAATCCTGAACCAAGACACGTCTTTTTATACATCAGCAGCCTCGCTCAAAGCTTCTCACCCATCCCATCTATTGTTCATCGAAGTAAGTCTAGCCATTGTTGGACCGCTCCAGGGTATAACCTGGATTCCAACCTCTGCCAAATCCCCAACCCTCGGATCGCGTGGTTGGGTGCGGATCCCGTCGTGGGTACGAGACCAAACCTCATGCAATACACCTTGGCTCCGTGCACCTTGCCTCATAAAGTACAGCTGCACTGACCGAAGGCTATGTGGCGGGGTTTCCGATCTCGAAGCCATGAATAATTCAAGCAGGATTAAGCTTCCTTGACGCTTCACATATCACCGAGGCGTCGGACTACTTCATGACGCATGATCTTGCATATCGTGGCTTTCACGTCGACAGTCCTTGGTGAGGGTAGTGCGTTTTACAAGCGGTACTGGTATTTAAAATCTCAACAAGCAATAGGAAAGATTTGTATGGGTGAGATGGGTAAGTACTTCTCGAATAGCTCCCTATTAGAGCTCCTGCCCAACTGCGCACGGATGACTCCAGGGATAACTTCTCATGAGTGTTGTGCTCACTGATCTATTTCACGAGTCCTGTCGCATCATCTCACACGGTCCTCGGCAGCATGTACCAGGACAGGTCCTCAAAAATCCATTCGTCACTCTTCTATCTATTGCGATGAATGTTCTCTAGAGCATCGAAACCCAACACGTGCTCTATGCTCGGGGTAGCTATTCCCAAAGAAGCCTTAAACCTGCAGTTCCCTGCGCCTCTGCCGAGCATGTATTGGATGGAGTGGGTCGAATTCCTGGCAGACGCGCTGCTCTATTATATTGGCACAATACGCGCATCCATAGCTGCTGACCCCCACATCATCAACTGGCTTCGGTAATTTCGACAGCGGGAATGGAAGCCCAACACACCTTCGTATCCTCTCCTTCCCGATAGTTACCACCATTGTGGTACTACTATTCCAACAGGCAGTCTCCTGTCAGGTACATGAGCATTGTGCAGGAACATGAACAGGACTCGGATGACATGCCGTCGTCAAATAGCGTTGCGGACAGCGGACAGCTCTGGAATTAATGCGACTGATGCTGCACCGGTGCGGGCCAGGCAAATACGTCCTATGTTTCCGGGAGACGTAGTGTATTCACATCGTTTGACACGTCGAAGATGGTTCAAGCTGTTATAATTGCGCCCACGTTATTTTCTTGCGGGTCGAATTGCCCCCATCTGACGTTCATTAGGGTAGCATTAAAGAAGTGCGGTAATACTTAAGATGATTCGTTGAATGATGCGAGCTTGTTCAAGTCAGGCGGGAGGTTCAAACTGCACTGTGCCGCGAGCTTGTGCATCGTGAACTTAACAGAATCCGTGATCTTATGAAATTGCTATATCCACGGCTCGCGAAGCTGCCCCACTCAAAGGTAAAATATAGATGCCTCACACACCGACTTCGTTGATTTCTCTGCTTGATAGACTATTGTATACCCCAACGGATAGGATGACGGCAGGGACCTGAGTAGGCTCTACTACACTCGCCTGACCAAATTACTTGTTACCGTGGATAAATACTGATGGTATCGGGACTTGTATTCGGGCAAAGCGGAAGTTGCCAGACCTCGAAAAATCGGTTTTGACGTACTGTTAGACTGAGCGTGTACCCAGAATACACCAGGCCCTTCTGCAACCCAGGCTTAGTTGGACAGAGCGACTGTGTCGTCTGCTCACTGCTGTGTAGACAGTAGCTCATTCAGTGCTCTATTACGCCCGTCAGACATACTTGAATACCCACGATGCTGAGCGGGGACAAGAGGGTACTGTGTACTGACAGCTCGAAATTCAGGGAGCTGTATTCGAGGCTCAGTAAGTCACTTTGCATTTCCAAACGAATGTTTTGAGACTTACATATGGCTAGCTTACATTCTGCGCACTTGAGTCGAAAGACCCAGTGTACCTGCCAACCGTGAGTATCAGTTTCAAGCATGCACGTACAAGCTGTGTAGAGTCCGAGTCTGGCAGCTGCGACATAAGGCATAGAGGGACATCTCTGCGCAACTGGCAACTTTACGTTGGGAGTTGGTGTATGACAAAAATATATAATAATACTTGAGAGCGTTTGACTCTGGGTATGAATAGAAAGCAGTGACCCACCCTAGCGGTGAAAATGAGAGGATCGACTACAGAAGGTATGTAAGACCGGAGAGGAATCGATGAAAGACAGCAAGACCTATATCGCATGACGTACGTTTGTAAGGAGACGTCACTGCAACGGAAATAGTGGTAGGACTGCATTACAAGGGTAGGCTGAAGAGAGGAAGAATTCGTGACGGGGCAGAACTAGTAGGAGATTGGAAGGGGAGGAAGAGGAGGGAAGGGGGAATCCGCTATAATAATCAGAAATTGTTACATGTAACGTACGAGTGAAAAGCGAGGAAAACTTCCAAAGGAGAAAACAATGATGCTTGGAGAATGTGCCCTTGATATGAGAAGATGGGAAGAGATGAACGAGAAAAGCCAAGTTAGGGGGGCAACCGGGGATAGCATGCGCAGAAAGACTAAAGAACGACCGTGAGGGGTGCTATGATAGCAGCGGCTTGGAGACGCAAAAACCCGAGTGAACAGAAGTGAAGCGTGATGGTACAAAGGCAATGATGACTTCACAGCAAACCAAGATTTCACTCACTAATCCCGACGAATCCGTAAGGGGCGTGACGGACATCACAGAACAACATGAAAAGGAAAGCGAACAGAAAGAACATATCACATGATGATACACTTGCAGCATCCTCCAGACGACTCTTCTTCCTCGATGCCCATCTGCTCTCGCTTGTACTGGTCTTGTAATTTGGCAGTATTAGGACCGGTTTCTATCCGGGGAGCGTCAGGCCTCGTCTCCGAAATAGCATAATGCGAGAAGGGCGCGGGAGAAGATGGTCGTTCTTCGCTCGTGAATGGTGGCTGGGAAGGTCGAGGACTCGGGGATGGTTGAACAGGCTGGCGTGCAGATCGGGATTCGTCCTTAGATTCTGATTCTTTCCGTTGGCCGAATTCGTCCATCGGCATGTCCGCGGGATTCAAATTGGTTCTTGGTGGGCGCTGCTTCGTATAGTCAAAGCCAAATGTACCAGGTGCCTGGAAGGCGAAACAAACGACGTCAGACCAGGCACATTACATATGAATCAGATGCAAACGAACCGGCTCGTAGACTGGCTCCTCTTGCGGTTTGGGTTTTGGCGTCCCATCCGCCGTGGCATAGTGATTCTCCAGTCCTTTCTTACGAGCAACGACAGGGAGAACAACCTTGTGCGATTCCAAGGTTAGCATAACATAGGTGATCACCTACTGCAATTGTCACTTACATCATCCCAGTTGCCAGAAGGAGGAACGGGTTGGGTCCAGGTAGGAATCGCGTCCACAACATTATCCCCGTCTGGGTCAGGGTACTGCGAAACTGATCTTCTGACTTCGTCCCGCTTCGGAGTCGTCTTTTTCGGTGGCGACTTCGCGGGCGACCTGGCAGGCGACCTAGAGGTTGTCTTGGTCTTCTTCGCTGTTGTACCAGAAGGAGGAGAGGAAGCTGGGCTTTTGCCCCGCTTCTTGGCTGCTGCAGATGCGGAAACCGTGCCATTGGCTTGAGAGGAGGTGTTGTTGGGTTGAGACCGCGATTGTGACATTCCGCGTGTGCGAGGTGTGGACGGCATTGTCGAAGGCGGAGGTTCAGATGAATTCCTAGAGGGTTGGGTAGGAGTTGGTGTCCGTGGAGGATCAGTGACAATTCTCGGAGTAGGCGTAGGTATCCGGCTCTTGAAATTCGACAAATCTCTCGAGCTCGTTGGGGTATCACTTCTCTGAGTAGGAGGCACAGGAGGTGGAACATCACTGTTGTCTGGAGGGGAAGAGTAATCGTACATGTCTGTGATATCCTCGTCGTATGTGTCGTCAGGGTCCTCGCCGTCGCTATCCAGGTCAGTCAATGGTTGCTCATCCGAGACCATTGCTGCAGCACGCGCGTGGTCATCGTCAAGATAGATGCTTTCCCTCGCGCCGCCTAAGCTTCCTGCCCGAGGTCTCGTTCGCAGGGCAGTATGTATACGAACGTCAGTGTACTCTCCCCTCGAGTTGGATCTTGAACGTGAGGACGGAACGCCGAGGCTTATCTTGGATGATGCTTGTCGGAGGGTGTGCCCATAATTTGCAATATCCAGCATTTCCTGTTTTCGCGCAACACGCAGCTCACCCACTCCTCCATTTCTCGAAATATCACCGCGATACCAATGTTCAAACGGCCGTTCTTCCGAATCACTCGATAGTCTCGAGGGGGTAACATCGAAGTCGTAGCCGCCCCGTGATGAGAGCGAGCTGGAATTGAATGGGGCAGATTCGTTGACAAGTTCAGACATCTGCGAGCGAGGTGTACGAAAGGTTGACTTGGAATTCATGGAAGAAGGAGGATATTGTCCCTCGTCTACTGGCCAGAGTTCGGCGGAAGCATGTCCATTAAGCTTTGACGTCAACCCGTTTCTGCTTTCGCTCCGTGCCATATTGGCGTTGTGAATGGAAGGTTGGTTACTGGACGTGCTGTTTGTGCGACCGCGCGAGATGGGTATCCGCGTTGCTTTCACGTTTGTCATCGGCGAGTTCGACCTTGCAGAGGGCGGTCGTTGCGAGTATGATTGTGAGTAGGATTGGGAAGGGAGGGGAGGGGAAGAAGTGCTTGAAGAAGGATCAAAGGGTTGTGGCTGGGAAAATGTACGCGGACGCTTGACCGAAGCGGACCCCGACAATTCGTATTGGCCGTTGATCGTCTTGCCACTGCCCCCAGACGTGTCGGTGCGCGAGTGCTGCAAGCTGGGACGAGGAATCGAGCTCGGTTTCGATATCTGGGAGCTCGGGGAAGAGGTATGTTCTCGCAAGCCGTAGAGCGTGTAAGATTCTTCCTGCGAGGTCATGGATGCAGCAGACATCCTCTTCGCCAACGCATGGCTTTCATCCTCCAGGCCTGTTCACAAGCAGTCAACCCCAGCTAATCACGAAGCACATGTAGGTAATTCGTACGTTTGCGGAGTGTAGGCACGATAACCTCATCCCATGTAGGTTCCGGAGGCAAAGCAGACTGGGCGGTGGCTGTCAGGGCCATAGAAAATGGAGCGGAAAATTAGAACAATACAACGCGGACGGTCTGAATATGCTGAATAAAACTGGGGTGAGATATGGAGTAAACGAGAGGCGAAAGTTGGACGGAGATGACAGTCTCGCGCAGACTCTCAATCAAGTCGCATTCGCCCTCCAGCCTTCAGGCGCCTACTCCGGCCGGCGTCGCCGATCAGCAGATGTCGTTGCCGTTTGCCACAATCTTCATTGTGTCCCTCCGACAACTTATTTACTGTAACTTGAAGGCAATTGCAATGTGTGCAGCTTTGGCTTGCTGTTATGTATACAGTGCAATGTGAGGCAAGTGCTCAGTAATCATGTTCGTCTATAGGGAACAGACGTGTTCGAATGATACCAAACGCCTGCCGTTCGGTCTTCGCTCTCTCCAACCGCCATGCAAGCAAGAATATTGCTAATTCACCCAAGCGTGCTACGGCGACGGTGCAGACATGTCTGACACCGTGTCTCTCATGAAACCGCTTTTGGTCGTATGGGTTCCTTCTTTGTCGACATTAATATTATGACGGATCAATGATATGTAACATGTTGACTCTCGAGAAGGTCTCAAAGGCGACAATGATGTACGGGTCTTTGGTAAGTCGAATGCTATGACTCTTTGGATAGCAATTTACATTCTAAATACTTTGCTCTCTACAACTTCAACGCCAGAGTATGAGGATGTCAATGGGGTGAAGCTTACGGAACTAAATCTTCCATGCTTCCGCCCAATGCATTTTCTTATTGTCCGGATTCTGTCCTCGCCCTCATGTGTCTGAAGTATTCCGATGCATTTTAGCCAATCCGGCGAACAACCTTCGGTGGGTTGGTTTCCCCCGACCGAGAAAGTCTCTGCAGCCAAAGTATCATGTGCCGAATCGATGAGTGACAGATTACATTCCTATCACCCTGGACACCTTCTCGAGTTTGATACCACTGATTCTTCTCCCGTAATATTGATAAACTGGTTACATACACTGGAACGCGATCGTGTGGTAACATTCTTCGTGTACAACAACGCAGAGAAGACATATAAGAAATACCCTCTTCTGTTTCTTTATGCCGGATCCCCACCTGCTCCAGGAGCCCACTGATATTCGCTGACCCTCGACTGCGGCGCTTACTTACGATACTATCCCAGCACCAATGGACGATGTCGCTGTTAGATTTCAGCTATTCTCTATAGCAGGCCTAGGAGGTGTCCTTGTAATTTCCGTGGGCATCTCGTTCATGTGCGTAACGCCTTAGTACTTGCCAATAACTCTATCTCACTTCCTCAGATTTTACGGGATTACGGCGACGCAAACATACATTTATCATACCGCGAACCACAATGACCGATTCTTCACCCAAGCGATAGTTGCAGCGGTATGGTACGTACATTCCGAGTAGCTATTGATATACCATTAACCCGCTTCACAGGGTGCTAGAGACTGTACATACCATCCTCCTCCTGCGTTCAGTATACTTTTACGCCATTACAACAAGTGGAAACTACCTCAAGGTTCTCGAGATTGACTGGTACGCGAGTGATTATTTCATCAACCTACTCACCGGCTATACCAATGTCGACACAGGAGCGTTGCAGTGAGTATTGTTCAACTAATCTACTGAAGCTTGGCTGACTAGTCCTCGTTCAGTATGTCGTGTTCAGCGAGGTGCGTCGTTCTCTGTTGTGTGGATTCCGATATTTCATTGGTTCTACAGATTCACATCATTGTGCTTGTCGAAGGGTGCGAGATTTGTCTTGCCAAGAAGTACATAGTTGTCTGACCCAGGACCATGCCCATAGGTACAATATTCAACGAATCTGGACGCGTAAGTCGTCCTTTTAAATCAATTCTTCTTCGCTGATCAGTCGCCCTGGTCAATGCAGTCAGTAGAGGATGTGCTCCCATAGTTGGCGTACTGGTGGGTCATGTCCATAGAGTCCAACTTCCTTTGTAATGACTTCTTCAAAGTGCATCTTCCTAGTCATCAGATGCGGTAGGTTCCTATCAACTCTGCGCATCACGCCTCTCATAGTCCTGTCTTTTTCATAGGCGTATATTGTGGTAAGGAAGAAGCATCTCCGCTATCCTAACCCACTTTAGTTCACCTCTCGCTAAAGCTGTAGGAGTTTCATTGTGAGTAATGTCGTTTTGGCTGGGCGTCGATAACCTGCCCTGACAATATCATAGGACAAGAACATGGGATTGGCTCACATACAATGAAAATCCACTCTATACCGTACGAATCCCTTTTTGCTTTGTAACGCATTCGACTCAGGCTGTTCATCCACTGGACCACAGCTTCTTATCAATATTAGCGCTGGAACGGCAGCAGGCTTTGACGGTATGGTAGCAGGTACTATGGTCTATTACCTGCTTCGCAGTCGAACCGGTGTCAAAAGGTAAGGTTGCAATCATGTTGTCTAGACCGCTATGTGCAATTCTTGACTTCTTTATAGGACGAATGGTATCATCCGTTGGCTCATGGCGTATTTCGTTCAATCTGGTGTGATTATGGTGTAGGTTGACATACTCAAAACATTTGGAGTGTATTGACAGAGTGCCGCATAGATTTGTTTCAGTGGCTATTGCAATATTCGTACGCCCTAGTCATACCAAACCATATCTCGGTGCTTTACATCTGATATTCGTTATCCAGCATGCATACTTGCCCCTCAGTCTGGGATACACGGGTTTGACCACGGTGAAATGCAAATGTAAGCGGTATTCTTATACCATTAAGGGAGCCTCAGTGCTGAACATTGTCATTCCACGATAGTGTACGCGAACTCTTTCCTCGGAACGTAAGCTACAGCGTTCGTAGGCACAGAATTCTTCACACTCACCCTCTACTACCGATGGAACACTGCAGCCTCAATGCCAGACGCTTCATGCGAGACCGGGCCAATCGGACATCGACATCGTTGTGGCAGACGCGCCCTGCCCCACCTACTAATACTAGTAGGCAACAACCTACCTCGCCCGATATCCCACTCGAACCTATAGGTCGCGCTTGAACGGTGGTGAGCCAGTCTCTGTTCCCGAGATTGGAACGTATACTCATCATTGTCCTCCTAGTGGGGCGGAGACCTCATTTTCCAGTAATGTCAGAGGGTAAAGAGCCCATTCGCACGGCACGTCTATCTTTCTTTGTAGTCTTAGAGCCTTGGCATATGGCAATGTAACTCGGATTGAGCCGCGAGGCAATATTCTGTTCAGTGGACATGCGGACCATCCCTACATGAGGAGGTCTTTGTGCATGAGTCTAGCATTTCATACTCAGGTCGCAGACTCCCCTTAAAAGCGAGAGAGCTGTTTGTCGGTCCCCTTTGTTCTCTTTCTTCTTTACCACCACCTCTGAATCGTCGAAGACCGTTTGGCCTCACTTGAGGTAGTCCCTCATCGCAAACCGCGTTAGGCATCATTCTAACGCATTACTGACGACTTGTATCATAGCTCACCGAGACAACACCCACCATGCCGCGACGCAAGGGTAGATCGACACGACGCCGTCAAGGTCGATCTAAGACTGCTCCTCGTTCGGTACGTTTCGTCCATCGGTATACTCCGAAGTCCTCACATTTGATAGGTCCCCGCCAAGCGACGCGATGCCTCGGGTCCCCGTCAGGCCATATCAAACGCAGAACAATACCCCCTGGACGTTCTACGCCTGATTTTCACTGCCACATCCCCAAATCCTGATGAGATCGACACCTCCGATGCAGATCTTTTGCCTCGCCCTTATAACCAAGCAATGCAGAACAAAAGAGCAGTTGCTTTGGTATGCAGGTCTTGGCATCATGCTGCTGCCTCCTTTGTCTATGACGACGTCGTGTTCCATCGACCGCGTCAGGTCGCTGCGCTCGCAAGAGCCTTGAAAGATGACCCAGCACTCGGTGGACTCATACCTCAAATTCAACTTCTCTGTCATGCCTCAGCACCAAGAAGCTGTTGAAAGTTGCTTGACGGTGATATTCCGTTCGTGCACCAATCTTCGCAAACTGTCCTACTAGTATCCGCTCCAGTTACTTCAGGCGGTCGCAGCGCTGTGTATCGGAACCAGCCCGACTTTCCTCGTTGCAGTTACCTACTGAGGTACATACCGGTAAAGTCACCGTATGGGAGTGTGGTACGGGAAGTGGTTGGGAATATGACTTGAGGCTCTGTGGACGGGCTGCGGAGGACCCCTTAGCTTCGCATTGTTTCCTAACCTCGGATCATTGACCATCCACTGCTCGGTCTTCCCAGCTGAACGGTGGCCGGTAAATGTACGACGAGAGAAGCTGGAGGCTCTACAACTGTTGGAAGTGCCTCCGGAGTGCGACGCTTCGTACCCCCAACCGCTCCTGTCCTGGCGTATGCCTCAGAGTCAGGACAGCGAGGAGGATAGCGAGGAGGTCAGCGAGGAGGTCAGTGAGGAGGAGGATGAGGACCTTTGGGATTTTCTATGAGCAAACTGCAATGCAAGTCCTACCAAGAATGCGATGTTTAGGGCCCGGGCTGTGCGTGTAAGGACTCTTAACACACTCTCCCTGTTTTTTTTTTTTTTTTTTTTTTTTGGAGGAGCCATGCGACCAAATGGCAGACTAACTTGGTTAGCTCCATTTGGTCTGGCTGTGGGCAAGTCTTTCGACCCGCTTGTTCCAGAGGAAAAATGCTTTTACGCACGACTACTGCAAGAAGTAGCCAGTGTGGGACTCTGGTGTGTTGACATATCATGTCACACCAGGCAGAACACCATACCCACTAAAACCTCGGGGGAAGAGATCCAGTTATCTGGCAAGTCTGCTTCCCCTTTTAAAGTTTTTTGCCATGTCCTGAGGACAGTGTTTTGTGATAAGGCTTTTTTACCATACTTCCTCTTGTTTGTCATTTCTCTGTCCAGCGTTAATCGTGTGTTCATTGCTTGTATCCATAGTCTTCGTATTTTAAGGGAGGAATGTTGGAAGTCAATATTTGCTGCTCGTGCAATTCTTCGTTCATTTCGTAGTTTCCAAATCAAAAAGGCACTTTCTGATATCACTATTCTGAATAGGCGAGATTTTCCTAGGTCTGTCTTGTCATTGTCAAATTTGAATGAGTAGAGGCCACATCCAAGTATTGTGCCTAGATTGATTTCAGGCCATGTCTGTGCTTTCTTTTGGAGGAGTTCCTTTGCTAAAGTCCAGATTTGTTGTTGTCCAGCTGAGTTGCATTCTGTAAGGATATGTGTCATTGATTCCTCAACTTGGCATGTTGAACACTCTACTCTGTCTTGGTATCCTGGTATATTTGTCCAAAATCCTCCAACTCGATAAATATCATGGGTACTCTTCCATAAAAAATCTGAGATATTTCTTCTGAAGTCTTTGGAGCGTATAGATTTCCATATCATGGCAGAAGTTGGTGTATATTGGCTAAAGCTCTTAAAGGATATTTGTATCATTTCGATAACTTTCTGTGTTTTTCTGCGCACTGTGTGGTCGCGTTGTTCTAGTATTCCAGCATATGCTAATGACTGTGTTAAGCAAGCAAGTTTAGCACCTTGCATATCAAACCGGGGGTCAACAGAGAGATCTATATTATCGACTTGTGATTTTTGTACTCCTTCCTTTGCTTTCTGATCAGCACCTTCATTTCCTGGATCATCAGAGTGGCCTTTTACCCATTGGAATGTTGTTGGTGCTGAGCACATTCTAAGCTGTATGGCAGTAGGCCGTAGCCAATCTTTGTTTTCTACTCCTATCCAGCCTTGATCTCCCATTTCTTTAGATGTTTAGTAAAGCCTTTTATGACATACTTAGAGTCAGTTATTATGTGCAGTGGAGCAAAATTTGCAGTGATTTGTGCTGCTTTAAGAACTGCTGCAACTTCTCCAATCTGATTTGATTGTTTAATTCCTGGTATTCTGATTGCTTGATTTCGATTATCTTCAGGACCATACCATAATCCACAACCACTTCTGGCTTCTTGAAAACCATTGTGTTCACAGGAGCCATCTGTATATATTGTAGTCCGCTCTTCTTGAAGGACAACACCTGATCTTTCTCTGTATGCTGGCCCCATACTACGATCATGTGTTTCTCCAAATACTCGAATGCCCTCTAGATAGATATTTCTAGTGGTCACACTTGGGTTAAAGATTAATTCTGTGTGGTCCTCATCTTCTTCATTTTGTGCTCTTTCATTTTGTCTCCTTCTGCGATGAGTGAGTGTGAGATTGTCTTGAGGGGGAGTAACACTTATTTTCCAAATATCATGGAGACATTGAAGTAGTTTATGAGCACACTGCGTGCATGAGTGTGGAGCTGTACATCCCTCAATACTGTCTTCTCTGCAGTATTGGCAAGAGCAATGGTTCTGTTTGATGTGTGGTGGGTCCATCATAGGGCGATTTTCTCTTCGAACAATTTTGAGCAGGTCTCCTATTGTTCGTACTTTATGATTTTTCCTAAGGCACTGTGCCCGTGGTGAGTTGTTAAGGGTCTTGAGGTTATCTGTTCCTCCAACATGATACCAGATAGGTAGAGACTTTTTTGCCACTTTAGAAAGTTTTATTGCGTCCAATCGAACATTATATTTTTGTGCAACATTGATCATTGTGCGTAGGGATATAGGGAGTTTTGAATTTCCAGAAAGATTAACTCTCCATGATTGAACGAAAACATTGACACGTGCAAGTTGATCTATATTACCAGATGTTTTGACTATCTGGTTTCCAATCAGTATATCTGCAACATATGCCCAGGTAGGACGGACACTAGGTGCTTGTAAGTAAATTTTTACCCACATCAGTTCAATAGCTTCATTCCTTGCTTTGATATCTAGAAGTTTTATGCCTCCTTCTGATATAGGTAGTTGCATAGTTGCTAAATTTATAGGTGGAATTCTGTCACCCCACAAGAATGTACGTATTCTTTTTGTCAGATTTTGTTCAGTTTGTTTTGGCATTCCTTGTGCTTTTGATAAGTATTGAGTCATCCCGCCTACCACCATTTGTATAATTATGGCTTTTGCTTGTAGAGATGGTTTACACAATTCCCATCGGTCTAGTTCTTTATTTATTTTCTCTGTAATTCTTGTCCATGATGCTGCATTATTTGTCTTGTTTCCAATCCATGCACCTAAAATCCGTGTAGCTTCTCCATCTTTTAAGACTTTTACACCTTGTGGAAGTGGGTCTGCTCCTGTCTGAAGTGCATGCTCTTCAAAGACTTTCATGCGGTACTCAGGTGTTCCAATAGGAATAATAACTGTTTTATCTACATTGAATTTTGCACCTGCTGCAAGGCACCACTTATCAAGTATATTTTTCAGAGTATTGAAATCATCAGAAGCAGATAAATATACCGTTGTATCATCTGCAAAGAGAGTAGTAATGAGCTTATCTCTTTGTCCTACCAGACGATAGCCTGATAATCCTGAGTTCCGAAGTGATGCTGCTAGGGGCTCTATAGCAAGAATAAACAGAAGGCATGAGAGTGGATCACCTTGTCGAACACCTCTTGTGATATTAAAGAATTCACTTCGTTCACCATTTATCATTACAATTGATTTAGCATTGCTATAGAGTGATTTAACTGTCTTACAAAATCTGCTTGGTAGTGCCAATCTATCAAGTACTTTCCATAAACAATCATGTGTAATTCTATCATAAGCTTTCTCTTGATCTAGGGCAATTATTACACCATCTTCTTCCACAGCCTCTGCATAGTTGACCATAAGTTCAGCTAGTTTGACCTGATCAAATATACTCCGCCCTGGTACAAAGCCAGCTTGATTTTGGTGGATCAGGAAGGATGCACCTGTTGCCAGTTTCATTGCTAGAGCCTTAGTGAATATTTTGTAGTCGCCATTTAATAGTGTGATTGGGCGGTAGTTGGTTATCTCTCGTGCATCTTTCTTTTTATATATTGGACAGATCCATCCATTAGCAAATGTAGAATGTGCAGTTACTCCATGAGTTTCAATATCATTAAATACTGCTGTGAGGATTTTTATAATATTAAAGGGGACTTTCTTTGGATCTTTGCAATCCGTCTCATAGGTGGTATCTAGCATCTTCCAAAATTCATAAGTTAGGCCATCAAGACCAGCAGCCTTTCCATTATCCATTGACTTGAGGGCTATTCGAACATTCTCTTCAGTGAGTAAGGTCTGTAACATTTGACAAGTTTCTTGTGGGCAGGTTCTTAATTCATCTAGTTCACTCAGCACTTCTTCAGTTGCCTGTTGTCGCTCATCCTCTGTACCATCATATGGTGTTTCTTGTAGTGCTTGATAGAAATCTGAGTATTTGCCATTTTGTCTGATCTTTTAAAATATTGTGGTGGATCTGAATTATACTCTTTGAGTTCATAGATGACATCACGAGGTTTCTTCTCTTTTGTGATATTTGTCCAGTATTTAGACATTGTTTCTCCCTCTAGTCTATATCGAGCTATTGTGGTTAATTTTGCACGTTGGTGTCTCTTGACTTCAAGATCTGTAATTCTTTTATTAATTATATTGATATTGTCAATGGTTGCTTGTGGTAGTTCTGTCATACCCTCTGGAATCTTCGATAGTTTATGCACTTCGTTTCGTAGTTTTGTAAGCTGCTTCTTTATCTTTGGGCCTGCCACCTTAGCACGTTCTTCAGCTCGAGCTAGAACTTCTGACTTAAAGTTGATAAAGAGGTTTTGCAAGTTCTGTTCTTCACTACGTGGCTGTTGTCCTGTTATTAGCTGTTCAGTTTCAGTGGTCAATTTACATCCAAGCTCATGTATCTGTTTTTTAAATTCTTTATCTTCAAGTAGAAAGGGTGGGATTGACCATCTGCCAGGGCCTATGAAGGGTGATTTCTGGTCTATAACACAAACTGACACCATTTTGTGATCCGTATTTATACCAGTATTTTTGATTTCCCAATCTGCAGTTGACTTGCGCATACAATCTCTGATGTATATTCGGTCTATTCTTGATTGACTACCAGTTTGACTTTGATAATATGTGAACTCTCTGCTATCTGGGTTCATTGCTCTCCATCCATCTACTAGGGAAAACCTAGCTTTAACATCATTTAGTGCCTCTACTGGGTTGTTATCATCAGAGTGGGGAGGAAAATGGTCTATACTGTCTTCCACAATATTCATATCACCTAATATGATATCAGGCTGGGGTTCTCTAGATAGGTTCCAGAATTCATATACTTTGTGCCATAAGGCAGTATTTTCATTGGAGGCATTTGGGGCATACACAGCTAAAATTGAGAGTTTGAGATCTTTATGCCATGGTAGATATAGCAGAAGTGCTCTTCCAGGTACTATTACAGTATATTGAATATCTTTTATATTTGTAATATCCTTGTTTAGGACAATTGCTACTCCTGCTCTTTATGATGGATCATCGGGGTCAGAGGTATGGATTATTTTCAGCCGGCGACCATATTGTGCATGAAGTCCATCGACATTTTCATTTGTAAGATGTGTTTCTTGCAATGCTAGTACTCCTATATGATCCTCTTTGATGAGTCTGTGAAGGTTGTTCCATTTATTGTTTGAGGTATTGTTTCCAAATCCTCTCATATTGAGAGAAGCAATCTTGATTCGAGCTCTAGTGTTTTTTGTGATTTTCTTCCTGGCCCCTGCCATGGGTTGCAAGGGGTCAGGTGTGCCATTTGCATTACTTTGAGTAACACCATTGGCTGGACCACCCATGTTTGTGTCAACATGGGCCCCGTTTCCGTACACTCTGCGCTGATCATCAGAGGAGCCAGCAGCGGGGGAACCAGCCCTTCCTCGAGGCGCTGAGTGGCTCGAACCATTGCCAGTTAAAATACCCAAGGAAGATTGCGGTGTATGATTTATATGATCAGTGGTCTCTCTACCACATCTACTTTAAGACCATCTGGTAGATGGGGACGTCATTTCCTGGGTCGTCACAGGTGACTATGTCGGGTTTCCAGATGGGCAAACACTCGGCTGTATGCCCCCCTTTCACAGGACTTCAGCTTCTCAGCACGGCACGTCAGGGCCTAAATAGGCCGCCGTTGGGTGGTATTGCATACCGGTGAGGGTGCATATTTGACTTTCCTGTCCTGGATTGACCAGTCAGTATATGTGGGTCAAGCAGCCCTCATACCGTGTATTTTCGTCCGAGCTTCACACGGTTCATTGAATAAATAGTGGATTTTTGCATATTTTCGTCTGAGTTTCACACAGTTCATTGAATAAATAGTGGATTTTTGCGTATTTTCGTGATCACACAGGTGGATGGGCATCAGGAGTGGGGGTCATCTTATTCAACTATGTGCAGGGTCTACATGCATTCAATTAACTACATATCATCTACAACAGTCATCGGAGTAGTGGGCATGGGCATGGCACTATTAGCTGGGGCACGGTTGTTCCTTCCTTGCTGGTACTTAGCGGAGCGCCCACGATGGTCATATTCGTTAAGTCCGTAGAGCACGGGGTCCTTCCAGTTCGGGATCTTCTTGAACGGGCACATACCCGTGGGGTGTCCTACGCCAAAGCAGCCGGCACATGTGTACGGCGGAATTGCGGCCCCAACTCCTGACATTCATCAGGAAAATCCCAAATCTGAAATAGCTGTAGTGGTGACTTTGTAGTCTCAATAGTCAATATAGTCATGATAGCATTGTGTGTCATGATATATAGTGATTATAGCTGTAGTGGCTACAATGTAGCCACTATATACTATATAGTCTCTGCACAAGCATATATAGTCAATATAGTCAACAGTCACATACTAAATAGTCTGCATAGTCTATATATTCTATATAGCGCCCACCAAACCAATACTCAATTCAATACAAGCATGGTTTCCGAGTCTTTCAGATGATGATTACTATATATGGTAATTTTGAGGTAGCTTTCTCACGGTCTTCAAGCAATGTTCAGAGCATAGACTCAACTTAATTTGACTCTTTGTGCGTGCTAATGTGACAATCACTCAGTTACAGGTTTATCTATCTCGTAATTAGTGACCTGAAAGATGGGTATATATTTTGTGTACCACCTATACAAAATGTTGGCACTGTGGTCTAGTGGTTAAGGATGTACGAAAAGGGATGAACTTGAGGTTGAGAGTTCAATTCCCGGTAAGTGCAATAATATGTGAGTTTGAAGTAGGGAATATTACAGTGAAATGTTGTTGAAAGGGTGCTAGTCTATGACAGTGTATAATGGTTGGCATAGAAATATAAGGCTGAAAATGATATTTTTAATTTCTTTAGGTCTTATCTAGATACGGAAAAGCTGAAACTATAAAGACTATATAGTATCCCAACAAACTATAGAAACTATAGAGCAACTATATAGTTTGGCTGGAAACTATTGAACGACAATACATGGGGACCTGTCTATAGAACTTTTCAAACTATACAGACTATTAAGTCTCTATACATATGTGGCTTTTTCCTGATGTTGTGGTGCTGAATTTCATATTGCTGACGTGGTTGACCCATTTCCCCCAGTGGCGGATTTGCAAGGGGTGCATTGTGGGGGAGGGCATATGGATCGTGGCGAAGGTGTGCGGAAATGCTTTGGAGGTGTTACAATCGGCACCTTCGGTGAAGCGCATGATTTCGATGGTCTTGACCCGAAGTCCGACAAGGGTCCTCTTGTGCAGATCTTTGATTGCTGCCTGGTTCGCGGGAGGATCGCCCGGGGCACTAGCCATTGGCTGGATGATTGCTTGAGTGTCGCGGTGCTTCAGCGCCTTTTGGATAGTCATTTGAATGTCTTTTGGGTCGTTTGCGGTGAGGCCGCCAATCATGCAGATGAAGTCGTCGAAGAGGCAGCCTTCGTCATAGAAGGAGAGGGTCATACGTCGCGTGATCCAGATCCGACGATCAAGGAGTTTCGCCTTCTGGCTCGCATCAATCTCAGTGACCAGGAAGCCATATGGGTGTTTGGCATTCCTCTTGTCCTCTACGTCTGCAGCAGGGATTGGAGGGGAGATACAGACTTGTCGGGAGTCTGACGGGAGGTCGAGGCAGAAGCGGATCATAGTGGTCATGTCGTGGATGAGGCGGGCATTGATGGATGGGTCAGGGCGGTTCCCCCAAACGTGAATGATGAGTTTGACGCCCGGTCTGCCCAGCCAGTTGCGTTTCTGTTTGCCATCCTGGTGGAGAGTTGCCCAGAGGGGCTGGCTGCGGTATGGACGAATAGTGTCAAGGTTTGGCGTCGGGAGGAGTTCATACAACTCATTTTGCATCTGGGATGGGAAGGAGGGTTGGAATTCTTCTGCGTCTCGCACCATGGCTGCAATATCGCCATCCCCTTCGTCGTCCTGGTTCGTGTCACCCATGTCGTTTTCGCCGTCGCTGACCTCGAAGTCGAGCTCTGGGTCACCTCCTTGAGACTCTCTCTCGGCACTCAATGGGACCAACTGCGGGGGCTGTATCATTTGCAGTGGGGGGGTCTGCGTTGGAGCAATCTGCGCCGGGGTGACTTGCATCGAGGGGATCTGCGTCAGGGGAGTCTGCATCGGGGGGGACTGCATCGGAGGCGTCTGCGTTGCAGGTGGAGTGGACGGGGAGGCAGGATCCTCACTCAGAGGGAGCTTCTTGAAGCGAAAGGTAAAAGGCTTGTTTGCCACGATGCTGGCAATTTTTGATGATGCAGGGGACGCAGCAGTCTCAATGACGTTATCGGGCGGGTTGGACGGCGCAGGTGTTCACACGGGGGACTCTTCCCTGGCATGTTTCCGTGCACGCTCGAGGTTGGGTTCAATGGACGGGAGGCATATGCTTGGGTCCTTAGGCGTTTGTTGTGTATCCATTTCATCGTCGAGCTGAGTCTGGGGCGCGGGTTCCGGTTGGATAGCGGGGGATGCTGGCCTCGACGTCGTGTCCATGGGTTCGGGCGTTTTCTGTCTCGGGCTGTCGGCTCTCGCATTCTTCAAGAGCTTGGGGGGAGGGGAGGGAGTTCGCGTTGCCCGGTGGCTTTTCTTATATGTGACGACTTTCCAGGGGTTGGTTCCTGGATCGCTCTCTCCGACGTCGGGCAGGAGCTCTGCGTTGGTCGGCGACTCCTGAGTTTCGGGGGTGGCATTACTATTGCCGCCGTCCCTCTCGACGTTATCTTGGCTCAAGTCTGGTCATACGTTGTAAGACTTGAGTCTATAGGTTTTATTTGACATCTACTCACTTTTTTCGTCGATCCGTCCCGCATGCTCAGAGTCGGACCTATGCTCGAGGTCGCTATCGGGGTTACCATCAGTCGGTTCCTGGTCTCGGGCTGTTTGGAGGCTGTTCGCAGTCATCGCTATTGTTGCCGTCGTGTTTGGCGTAGCGGAGTCAGCAGGGGTGGCAGGGAGCGGAGAAGGGGAGGGAGGGGTGACTTCTGGCGAGTCTCTCTCGGGGAGTGGCTTCGGCGTGGAGAGACGCGTGCTTCGCCTTCGATTCTCATTGGGCTGTTCGCCTGTGGGCTTTTTTGCGCTAGCCTTTTGGTTCCCCTTTCCAGCTGGGTAGGGTGCCTTCTGCTTGCTGGTCGCAGGAGTCTTTTTAGAGTCTATATTTGTATTTAAGATGGGGTTTGGGTAGGTAGCAAATGAAAATTCGCACTTTTCATCTCGTTGTTGGATTCGCCCTCACTTGCTGGGGACTTTACGGGCGTGTTTGTTCTAATAGGGCCCATTGCAAACGTCTGTATGGGAAAGAAGGGTATTCTACGAAAGGTGCTGGTGAGTCAAGTGACGTTCGAGCGGTGCAGGTCTCGTACTGTGGGTCGCATTGTGGTGGCAGCTTGAGAGCAGTTTTGTATCGTGGCTCGAGCTCAACTGTCAGGGAGGAGGAGGAGGAGGAGGAGTCAGGGAGTCCCCTTCGCGTCGGATCATCTCGCGCTTTCCAGTCAGGTCCAATCGGATTGACTAGGGATCACAGAGTGGTTGAAACAATGAGCCGTCGCTGTAGCCCGGGACGTGTTGTCGTGCTCGTAGATTGGCCAGGTATTGTATCGAGCTCCGTTGCTCGCCCGTCGTGCCAGAACCTTCAAGCGAGACCAAGCCAGGCGGCATCCACAAACAGCAGGTCGGATTCCATGGAGAGGAGAGTATAGATAGCAAGTATAGTAGGGAAAGCAGGAGGCTTTTGTTGTAAACTATGTACAGCATATGTGAGGTCGTGAACGCGTAGGGTAGAAGTGTGTCCTGCGGACGGATCCCTGTGGAAGCAGTCGCTAGCCACGAGGTGGTAGGGGCGCTTACTCAATATGTGCGAGCCGCGAGCGGGCGTTGAGTTGTACATACTACACTGAGACGTCGGGTTAGGGTTCCTCATAACCGGCAGCGAAAATTTCAAGTCGACACTGGGGGACAGCGGGAGAGGGGGGGGGGAAGATAGGGAAGACAGGGGGGACGTAGTAGCAGCTATGTCTGCAGCAATGGGTTGTGGAGTACGTGTACAGGGCTTGATATCGTGCGGGTCGCGGTATTCTGGCTCAGTGGTGTGATCGAGTTCGCGGGTACGCCCAAAGGGCTGTTCTGGTTCGCAGTGGGGTCGAGCAGAGCTCGTGGTTTGCCAATGGATAATCTCAGGGCTGGTTGGATAGTCACTTAACACTCCATGCCTCCAGCTAAGCTGTAGCGAGTGAGCGTTGGGTTATCATCGCAAAGTCAGACGCAGTGACTTCCAGCCCCTCATCGATCCTCCAAAGTATTGTTCGGCGTGTGTTGGTTTCCCCTCAGAGAGGGTACTTATCCCCCGGACCACGGAAAGGTCCACGCCAGGATACTCATTTCTGAGTATCCCCCCGAGGGTCCCTGTTTTTCTTTCTCTGGCGAGATCCGTTCGGTAAAGGCACGTATGAACTAGCAATCGATCATACCAGTAGCACGAGTCCTTCACAGACATTCACAGCAGAAGGAAGAAGAAAAAAACTTCACGGCAATTAAACAGAGTACCAGTTGTATGTCGAGGATACTCATGATCAATGATCATTTGATTGTGAACCTACCTACGTGTACGTATCCCAGAATGTAACGGAAACGAACCTTCTTCCCTTATTCGGACGGACACTTATTACATAATGGACAATCGTAGTAGTTACGACGTTCTGTAGGTAGTAGAGATCATCTTTAGCTCTCTCACCGTCGTCGTACTACTTTGCCCTTTCCGTGTTTATCTCCAATATAACGGGATTCAACACAGCTACAGGTGTGAAGTAAGATTACAGTGTGAAACTAACAGATTTCATTACACATTTTTGTGTTCTCCTGCCAGCATAGGCTGGGTATTGGATACACACACGGAATTTCCGCTCAGCGCACAATAGTGGTTAGCACTGCTGCGTCTGAGTCGGTCTACTCTGCTTGACTAGTTACCCCTACTCTGCTTGACTAGTTACCCCTACTCTGCTTGACTCAAAACTCGTCGTCCTCTCACAAGGACACCCCGAAGCTCGACTTCACGCTTCGCTTTGCTGGCATAGGCTGGATTATAGCGCTCGTGTTCGTCTAGGCTGCGCATCGCTCGCTCTCTGACAACAACATCTGTGACCTCACTTGGAGACTTCTAGGCAACAAATACTTGGACTACGAGTAAGTACTGTCTCAGAAGTCGCGCTAACCGCGTATCCTAGGTCCCTAGTGACTCGGGACTGCCGTGCGCACTCTGTTGTCGCCGAAGACTACATATCAACCATATCCGCTATCTGGCCTTTGTGCCGTATTATCACCTGTTGGCTTTAGAGCCTCCTCTACTCTCTATTGCGTGGGCTACGCATTCTGGCCGTCGTTGCCGTTATATACCTGTCGTCAAGACACCCCTGGCTGTGGTCGCCGCTGGCTCGCGCCGTATAACCAATAACCCATATAACCCATATAACCCATATAACCCATATACCCATATCGGCCATAGTGCCATTGGATCGTGCCGCAACCGCGTGCATCGATTGGCCGTTGTGCCCCACCACCTGCTGTTTCTCGGCCGCTGTTGCCGTTTGTTTCTGGCTTAAAAGCCACATATACCAATCAACCAATATATTCATCCTCGGTCATTGACCTTGATATAACCCCACACTATGCCACCGAAGACTCGATCGTCCGGTGAGGATCTTGGTTCCATGCGCTCCGTGATCGAGCAAGGGTATGCTGCCAGTCAAAGACGTCGCCAAGGACCAGGACATGCACTCGACTTTGCTGAAGCCGCACAGACATTGCCGGATGCCGCTAACAATGGCACGGGCACTGAGGCTGAACCAGAGATTATTGCTGCAGCTACGGCCGCGACTGAAACTGCTGAACCGGAGGCTGCCGCCAGTCAGAACCCAAAGGGTAATGTACTACCTGGGCAGGCACACCATGGTTCACATACAGGGTCTCCTACCCAGCGAGCCGCGTCAGTGCGAAGCCATGCGTCTAATCGACCATTACCCATCCCGCCGCCGCCAC
Organism: Panus rudis PR-1116 ss-1; assembly: GCA_022160315.1. Taxonomy (NCBI): domain Eukaryota; kingdom Fungi; phylum Basidiomycota; class Agaricomycetes; order Polyporales; family Panaceae; genus Panus; species Panus rudis. Next base: position 41,540 of record MU275282.1, read on the forward strand.
CACCAAGCATGGTGAATCAGACTAACCCTCAGGCTCGTCGTGACAATGGCATCTGGACGCCGGCTCAACAAGACGAGATCCGTGCTCAACATGAGGAGTTTGCTAGACGGCGAAATGATTTGATGGCCCAAGTCAATTGGCTAGAAGAACGTAGTCAATCGTTGCTTCGTCGTGCTGATGCTGATTCAATCGGTGTGGTTCTTTCACCTGGGCAGGAATGGTCAAACCCATTGCCTCAACCTATCGCCCCCTTACCGCCGTACGGTATGCAGTATGGTCATTATGCTCCACCCTGGACGCCCTGGCAATATCCTGGTCAGTATGCCACGGCAGGATACGGTGTACCACCGTCATGGCAGTTTCCCCAGCAAATGATGATGTATGGGCATGCAGCTCCCACTTTCGCACCTCCGGTTACATCAACACCTGTCTGGCAACCTGAGGTTGGTCCACAAGCTTGGGTACCTATGTACACCGTACCGGCTCCAACACATAATGTGTCTGATGAGGTCAAAGCAAATGTGGAACAGTGGCGTCAAGGGACCCAACCACCCTCGTCGCAAGTAGCTCATCACTCGCCGTCCTCGATCGCACGAAGTATGGAGGGAATGTACACCCCGCCTGAACATAACACACCAACTGCGATAGTAAAGACGGAATCATCTGTAACCCCTTCTGGTAATCAAGCATACCATTCTGCTAGGGCTTCTGCGAATGCAACTCCACACCGAACCCCAAAGCATGAATCAAATGCTGGGTTATCCGTGTTCCAACGTCATAATGCCATATCGCCAATAGATGCTGCTAGACGATCAGAAGGATCACCACAACATCATCTCCAACGTATGACGCCTTCAGACGTAGGACCTCATGGGAATACTCGAGCCAACTTTCCACGAGATGTGCCCCCGCACATTGACAATTCGAGGCACAGTCGTAATAGTGGTGCTATGCCCCCACCACCTAACCCACCTCCACCTGATGGCGATGATGGAGGTTCCTCTTCATCATCATCTACTGAGCATCGAGGTGGAGGACGGCCTAACCCCTCATTCGATAGCAAGGATGAAGATCATTGTCGTCATCGACCCTTGCTGGGACCTAGAGACTACAGACCCACACAACGATACGATACTCCGGCAGACATACTCACTGAGAATAGGCTCACTAAACTGGATAGTGGTGCCTCGCTCGACGTATTTGGAGATGATTGTAAACAGTTGATAAAGGCCTTTGTCGAAGCCACACTTGCTGAGGAGAATCCGCTTGATCAGGCTACTGAACGTGCATTGAAGAATATGCGCCTCACGCCTCCAGAAAAGTACAGTGGTGAAAACGACTGGGAATTCTATCAGAACTGGGTCCAAGACATATGCAACCATCTACAGATGTACGGTCTCGGTGGCAGCAAGCATGAGGCACTGCGTGTTCGTACTATTGGTTCCTTCCTCAAAGGACAAGCCAGCAAGTGGTACCATCAACGCGTAACTCGCATTCGACACAAGAATGAGGACTGGACAACAGCTGCCTTATTCTGTGCATTGTTTGATTGCTTTATTCACTCCGCCACAGCGGTAAATGCCTTCGCAGCTTATGAAAGAGTTAGCTACGACCCTTCCACTGGAGTATCTGCATTCTATAGCAGCTTGATGGATGCTACAGAAGATTTACCGCACACTCCATCAGAAGGTGATCTGGTGCAGAAGTTCCTTCGTGGACTACCGCTTGACATGGTGAAGTCGATGATTCGTCATTATCATATTGATATCACTGTATCAAAGATGAAGCACTGTTTGGCTGCTGCTAGGACTATAGAAGCTGCTGAGAAACAAGTACAAGCTACTTGTAAAGCACTGCATCCGACGTCAAGTAATTCAAACCACACTGCGAGTAGTCATGTGACACCTAGCAGCGGTAACACCTGACATTCATCGAATTATATAGCACAATCAGGTAATGCAATTGGTCCAAAGTCTGGTTCCAATCAACACTTTAGGACTCAGGCTACACAGCAAAACCTACAGCCAAGGTCAAATCATCGAAATCATGGTCCAGGAGGCCCTCGAACATTGCCTACAACAGTGACGGCTACCATACCTGGCACACGGAATACCGCTGTCAATCGAGTTCCTAACTCGAACGTGGCAACACAGGGCACTTGGAATAGTGGAAATACACTCATTTGCTAGTACCACTGCAACAAGCCTGGCCACACTCGACCAAATTGCCCAAGCTTGGCAGCTGGTGCACGGGCCAATGCTGCACGTGCGGTCGAGTTCGAGGAACCGGAGACATCCAACTACAATCTTGGGAGTAATGACATCGAAGATCCCCATGTTCTAGAGGATGATCCTGGAGAGGGTGATGATTACCTCGACCAACCTGATAACGGGGAGAACGAGGCAAACGGGGATTACAATGACTCTGAGCAAAACAGCGAACCGCAGTTTGTCGAAGGAAACTATGACAACTACTCAGGTTATGATACTGAGGCAGCAGAAATGGATCATCTCGAGTCTGAAACCATGATTCGTGCCAATGCTCAGCGAATCATTGCTAGCCATAGTCTTCGTACATATGCACAACGTGCCCCAGCTCCGGTGGGACCCACAACCCAGTTGCCTTCGGTCGGAGGGGGAAGGGAGTCTGAGACGCAGACACTTACTACCTTAGGTGCGCAGATGGAAATAGCCAAGCACCTCGACAAGGACGTCTTTCGGGCTCTAAACGAGCAGTTTGCTCCGCCCACTGACGAGTTCGCATTGACGATCGCCTGGCTGACAGGCGCATCTTCTCGCAAACTGTGGGGCATCCCTAATGACCGCCAGTATGGGTCCCCTATCCCTGACTGCGAGATGCTTAGCGTTCGCAACATCCTCCACCAGTACGCACCAAAGATATCGCCGAAGCAGTTCCAAGCTTCACAATCCCAGACACCACTGAAGGACTTCTTTCAGAAGTTCTTTACCATCATCCTCGCCGACGGAGACAAAGGGTATGCAGCTCAGTATGAGGCCCTTAAACTCGACGTTCCGAAGGATAGCTGCCCCCGAAGGATGGTCATCCTGTCAACCGACGGATCCATCACCGAAGAGGACATCATCCGCCACCTCGCCTCCACGGGATTCCTACCCACCGACGGGCTCCTCGCAAAA